>CAJDSM010018031.1:81261-93987 GCA_903981925.1 Ostrea lurida
AATGTTGGTCGTTTCTGTATGTTTGTTTAGAAATACATGTAGAATATTCAAAATTTTAGCGGCCGATTTGATGCTTTGCATCAAAATTATCTTGTTATACTTTTACTGATTTTTCTCTATATAAGATTAGGTGGTTAGATGTGGCTAATTCCCCGAAAATTGTCGTTGCGGGACTAATCATCGCCTTGCCGTGCGTTAGTCATATGAGCTAACCCCTGCTTTGAGAACTAATCCCCTGTTACTCGTAATCCTCTAGACTTTTCTTCTTTTTTTTTTTTTTTTTTTTTAAGACCCAAAATTTTCGTCATTGTTTTTTAGCCAACGTGTCATGGATTAGCGTCACGTATTAACACCTAAGGAAATAGTCCTGGCTTCGGGGAACTGGAATCTTGCTAACTGTCTCAGTGATATACGTTAAACGTTCACTGTTTTCACTAATTTCATGGATTTGAATAATATTTCACAGACTCAAGGATGTGTCATGACTTTGAGTATAGGTCACTGGTCAAAGGTCACGGTCTCAAAGCCCATAGTGGTTTTAACTTTGTCCAGTCCATAACTTTTCTCTGAGTGCATGGGTTTGAATAATATTTCACAGACCAAGAGTGTGTCATGATCTTGAGACAAGGGTATTGGTCTGAGGTCAAGGTCACAATTCACAGTGGTTTCAACATTATCCGGGCCATACCTTTTCACTGAGTTCATGGATTTGAAAAATATTTCACAGGAACCGCGCCAATGTTGCCCTGGATCCAAAGGTCATTGGTCAAAGGTCACGATCACAATGCACATAGTGGTTTTAGCATTGTCCGGGCCTTCACATTTAATTGAGTGTATGGATTCGGAATTGTTGCCCTAGACCTAAGGAAGTGTCATAACTTTGAGCCAAAGTCACTGGTCAAGATCACAATGCACTTAAAGGTTTTAGTATTGTCTAGGCCTTAGCATTTAATTGAGTGCATGGATTGGAATAATATTTCACAGAATTGTTCCCATGAACTTAAGGATGTGTCATAACCTTGAGTCAATGTTACTGGTCAAAGATCACAATACACATAGCGATTTAAACCTTGTTCGGACTCTAACTTTTCACTGAGTGCATGGATTTGAGTAATATTCACAGAATTGTTGCCCTGTACCCAAGAAAATGTCATTACCTTGAGCCAAGGTCACTGATCAAAGGTCAAGGTCACAATGCACACAGTGGTTTTAGCATTGTCCGGGCCTTATCATTTAATTGAGTACATATTAGAATATTATTTCACAGAATTTTCCCTGGACATAAAGAAATGCCATGACCTTAAGCCAAGGGCATTGGTCATAGGTCAAGGTCGCAATCCACATAGTGGTGTTACCATTATCTTGGCCATGACAGGCGTATAATGCTACGTTGGCGTCGCTCTTGTTTCCATTATTATCATCATCATTTTCTCTTAGTACTAACTACAATGCAACACTTCGTTATTTCATTATATAACAGTACTATCAGTAAGAAACTGTTATTGATTGTCTTGTGAAATACAGACGAGCTGAACGACATCAATCACTAAAGTGTACCATGCGGTTTTAAGTTCATAAACAATTTTAAATACAGTTTCCAAACATGATTGTATTTTCAGCCTCAACTGTTTATTGATTTCGGAGATACATGTATACAATTTATCCATTGATTTATATTATAGTGATCCGTATCACGAGAAAAGATCTGTTGTAATCATTGTAAAAGGATTTATATCAATCTTGTTAAAATTCGTAGTCATTGCTAAGTCCATGCAAAATTATTACACTAGTTCGCAATGCTAGGAGATATTATAAATCAGCTCGTACACAATACCATTCCACCAGGTACATGTAAATGGTGGCGCATTGCTCAATATGTGACGTGGCTTCAAAAACAAAATTACCTTATTTTGGGAAGCAACATTCTCCTCCATAAAATACAACCAAAAGTAAATATAAGTCAAATTGAGGCAGTATCTACAGCATGATTCCTTACTCAGTGTTCAGCAGAAAATAACTTGGACCAACAATCACCTTGTATGTACATGAAATAAAAAAAATCTACTGCATGCTTAAAGCTACTGCTAGTGAAGATTCTACTTGTTGAATTTTAGGTACAACTGCCCTTATTGTGGAGAGTGACTATTCGCCGATTTCCAAAGCAGACGAAGCTTACAGATGCGAATCTACTGACACCGTTCTTCTTCATGACGATTCTGGTCAAAACATCGGCTCGTTGTTCATTTCGAACATCACCATGCAAGCTTTCGGAATTCAGAAAGGCAATTTTTCGGAGAAAGGTAACAACAAGCAACTTATCTTTTAAAAAATAAAATATACAGCCCGATTTTTATGTAATTCACCATTTTTTCGCCATTTCTATTGCTTTAAACTTCGATATCTCTAACTGTAATGGTAGCTATTTCCTTATGAATGCAAACGATGTGCGCATGAATCTTGATGAATATAGTGCGATCTATTTTAAGACGCTTCAAGAAAAGTTTGCTGGTTGTAAGCGTTGCAATTCACGCCCACGTGTGGTTTCAACAAGGGAAAAAAATCATTTTTAGTAACTAAATACATCTAAACCATATTGCAAAGATAATTCATACGTACGCTAAGAGTTTACATCCCGCTAATATAGAGGATGTAAACTAACTATTTGTTTACAAAGTTGCGCACGCAGGTAGTTTTATACATATACCGGAATAAAAATAAACAATTATTTGCAGTCAGCAGATGTAGGATAGACAACACCAATTCTACATTGAATCCCCTTAGTCTCAATCAAAACGAGGACATGACGGATGATGTCACGGAGTTTGAGTTGAGGGATAGTGGAGGTAACGTTTGTACCCGACTGAGTGGGGAGCTAAGGCTGCGATACCGGTACGAGAAGACGGACGGAAACACGGTAAAACCCGGAACTTTCCGCAACATCAAAATTTATCACTAAACACCAAAAAAAAAAAAAAAAAGAGAGAGAGAGAGAGAGTCAAAACAGTAATCACGTATTCATATTAATCATCAATTTTTCAATCAATAAAGAGTTGGGTTTTTTTCCCCCTTCTCAACAGTCATTCAATCATTTTGTTCTCTTCTCAACGTAATTTTCATCACAATACAATGTACATTGGTACTTTCACTTTCGTGTACAGACAACTGTAAAACTATCTGTTCCGAAGAGCGCATCGGTGAGTGGACTTTGTAACAAGGAGAAAGCTTACCTGGTGTTGCGATTTAAGGAAGGAGGGAGCGACAGAGCCATTGTCTTTTACTTCAGTCAAGAACAAAACCGCACCACTTTGGAAAATATCGAAACCATCATGAAAATTGACTCCGGCAAATTTCCAGGAGCCAAGCTTGCCAACGGTACATATGATATGAAAATTATTTGCAAATTGATAAAAGACAAAAGAAGATCAAGTATTATTGAATATTTAAACTGAAATCAGATGCTAACAACCCCTTTCGAAAGTGAAATTGATTTCGGACAGAAGTCCTGTTTCAGTCATTCAGTAAGTACTATATTTTGCATTGTTTTGACATGTTTTTGGTCACTATAGCTGTACTTCGATCTTACGCAAGAATCGGCACACAGCTCGGATCAGAAAATGAATTCTTTGGATGCCAACACCAGAAGCAATTCTTGGGAACCAATTTTATCCTGACAACAAGGCATCTAAAGATCCAAACTTCAAGTGCTGGGGTACCCGAGAAGTTTTCCACAGCAAGTGAGATATTGATGCTTTTCATACCATGTCAATTTTTTTTTTTAAAAAAAGGCCAAATGATCAGTTCACTTTAGAGTACAGTGTATGTTATAACCTGGGTTAACTCTACCCCCTCAAAGTATTCACAATGCAATAAATTGAAGGGTTAAGTTAACCTGCTATGGCAGAAGTACGGCGGCCTATTAACCTACATCAAAGAATTAGCAAAAAGTAACCAACAGTCACTGTACTGTAAATATTCCCAAGCTGTGTTGCCAGTGTGAACTACATACAATATAGGTCTAAAAGCTCCCCACATCTTTTAAAATACATTTGTAATTTTTATTTAAAAGGCTTTAATTTTTTCCTATAATAGATTCACTGAGTTTATGGACTTTAAAAAATCGGGAAGTCTTGTGTATGCTTCTTATGCTGCTTTACAATTCGTGTCTTTCTATGAAATATTAAGATATTTAAAGAAATACATGTGTATATTTTCGTGTATACATCCCTACTTGCCTCTAGTCTTGACAACATGAGTGCATTTCTCGGGGTGAAGAGTTCACGTACTGATAGTTGTCTACCAAAACAATTCAATAGTATATATGATGTTCTGGTGTTCAACGTCATAGAAAGAATCGAATACTAGTAGTGACCAATCGCAAACATCCTTACAGAATATGAAAAGCGCAAACACGGACCCATGGGCATACCAGAAGGAGTAAGCATTCTCTGTTAACCGGTCACACCCGCCGTGAACCCTAAATCTTAATCAGATCAGTATAACAGTATTTGAATCGGCCTATCATTTGGTATGAAACGCGTCAGACAGCCTTCAGCCCTGTGAACGTTGCAAATACAACCATACAGTTCGCGAAATGCTGACTTTAAACGAGATTGTTGAAACCCCTGTAACATCAACTTATTTATCACCAGACTGCCTCGATTTAAAAAATTAACCTGAATTAAACTACATGTATATTAAAAGCAAAGTATGTCTTTTTTTCATTTACCCGGGATTTATGTCCGATTAGCAGATTGTGCAATCTGTTGAACACTTAGAGCTTGTAACGAAATTTTTGTCGGCAATATAAATTATACATCTACAGCTGCCGCCGGTGTGTGGAGATTTTTATATCTAATAACACGATAGCGCAATACGACATCGATTTTCAATAATATTTTATGTATATAACGGCGGCCTTACATGCATTTGAACAAAATTGAGTTCATTTTTGAAAATACGTACCGTCAGGTTATAATCAACTCCTTTGATCCGCTCACTAGGTTAGTGTAGCGATATAAGTGAGAGAATCAAAGGAGCTCATGACAGCGAAGCGGGGGTTTATAGTAATTTTATACCCCGTCCGTTCATCCCTCCCATCCAAGTGCTACTCCTCTAAAACTACTCAATAGATTTCTATGAAACTTTCAGGGATTCTTTGTTACATGATGGCATTGTGAACCTTCTATTTAAAATGATTTTCGAGGAGAGGAGGGTATCACTTAGTGAGCTTTGCTCACAGATCTTTAGCATCAATGCATGCATCTGTTACAAGGAAAGCAACAGTTGCTCGCTGTTAACTTCCCTGCCCCGGGTTTAAATCTGTACTAATCAAAACCCGAAGTACATGTAGGATTTGGAAATATTAGTAAATACTAAATACTTCTCGAAAAGGTTTTAAGGATTCAAGTATTCATTCAAACATTTTTTTTTTTTTATTGACAATAATCTTTATTATTGTGACAATTTTCTGTGTGTTTTATAATACGTTTACAAGACATCGTCGCAAACCACGCCTATTGTCTCCATTCACACTATGTAGTCACTCCCAGACTCAGTAGGCGTGACTTACGTTCACAATACGTCAGCGAGGAAGGTAGGTACTCCCAGACTCAGTAGGCGTGGCTAGCGTTCACACTACGTCAGCGAGGATGGTAGGTTCTCCCAGACTAAGTAGGGGTGGCTAACGTTCACACTACGTCAGCGAGGAAGGTAGGTACTCCCAGACTAAGTAGGTGTGGCTAACGTTCACACTACGTCAGCGAGGAAGGTAGATATTCTCGGACTCAGTAGGCGTGGCTAACGTTCACACTACGTCAATTACTCCCAGACTCCTATCTGCAGCCAATGAGGAAGGGTAAGTACCTGAAGGACTCAGTAAGCGTGGCTAAAGTTCACACTGTGTCAATGAGGAAGGGTAGGTACTCCCGAACTCAGTAGGCGTGGCTAACGTCCATACTACGTCAGAGAGGAAGGTAGACACTCCCGAACTCAGTAGGTGTGGCTTATGTCCACACTACGTCAGCGAGGAAGGTAGGTACGCCAGGACTCAATAGGCGTGGCTAAAGTTCACACTATGTCAATGAGGAAGGGTACGTACCCCAGGACTCGGCAGGTGTGGCCAACGTTTACACTACGTCAATTACTCCCAGATTCAGTAGGCGTGGCTAGCAAAGAGGATCGCAAAAGTCTGACAGTCAAGAAAATACTTCAAATTATATGTACATGTATTACAAAATTGTGTATTACGAAGGTGTGTATAACGAGACTGTGTATTACATGAGCTAGGGGTTGGATGTCCAGAGGACGAGGTTAAAATGACGGACACGCAGCTGTTCTCTTTGAAGGACGGGAACAAGACATGTCTACTCCTGTCTGCAGCCTTCCAAATGTCCATTCCCTTCACCTCCCGTCAAACAAGGTACAAAATGTCCCCATTCCTTCACTCCGTCAAAACAAGATACATTTTCAAATATAAAATTTCAAATATGTCCGGCATTGTTCTCCTAGAATTTCCTAAGCAACGAGACAATTACCATGCAGTACACAAATACCCAATCATATCTATTTGTTCTGTTTCTGCAATGTTCTCTTTTTATGGATAATCTCTCTCTCTCTCTTCTTCTCTCTCTCTCTCCTCTCTCTCTCTCTCTTTCTCCTCTCTCTCTCTCTCTCCTCTCTCTTCTCAATTCAGAAGAATTAAGGTGTTGTCATTTTCAGACGCGTGGACACAACTAGTTAATGTCCCCTTCTCTACGCTATTCGATACGTCTGGTAACTGTAGTTCTCAACAACAGCAAGAGATGACACTCTCATTTACACCGACTGGAAATAAGGTAATTTTAGGAAAAATTTAAATTTTAAAATTAATTACAATAACCTGATCATTAGATATTGCTAGAATGTCCTAGCCGGATGTTTAATGGACATAGGACACGTCCTGAGCTTAAAAATGTTCAAATTTTAGATTTCCATTTTTTAATGTTTAACATGCTTCAGGTAATTTCTGATGGTCAGCAAAAATTTGAATGTCACTTGTTGAGTTACAAGTGATGATACAAACTTACAATTCTCCACTATGTAAACAAGTCCGAGCCATGTTTTTGTTTACCTACATTGAATATGCTAGTATACGTCCGTTTAAAGCAGATTTTTTTCATATTACAAGTTCATTCTGTTAAGACAAACATTCTAGTGATTCTCAACATCTCATTTTGTTTTAACATGTATTATCTGTGAAGCAACTTATGTATATAACATGGCAGTTTGTTTGTGCATCAAGTTTATTACGTGTATGTAATCAATTCATCACGTGCATGGCAACAAATTCATCAATGATATGACAACTCAACACTTGCATTGGGGGGGGGGGCTTTAACACGTACTGACACTTCAATCGCATAAAATGACAATATCTCTTTTTATATCGGACAGGTTCCTGTTTGATACTTACCATCTGTCCAGACGGCGCTCCAGAAACCAAAATCAATTGGCTAGCACCCTAACATAACGGTCACGCTTACATACGTCTCACCTGCTGATATTTCACACCTGAAAAAAATCGACAAGTATGTGAATTTAAAAAATACTTCGCGTTAGTATAACGCGAAAAAATTATACCCCCGCACACGATGCGGAGGGTTATAAGTTTTTGAACCCGTCTGTCAGTCCGCTAGGTCTGTTTTCTTTTTCAGCGCAAACTCCTTTGAAACCGCTCAACAATTATCGTGAAAACTTTGTAGTGGTGAAGAACATCCGTGTAGATGCCGCATATACACAATATTCGATTCAATTGTTTTTCTATGAATTATTCCCCTTTTAATTTAAAACTTGGCCAAATATTAAATATACATGTATCTGAAACAGTTGCTGCGCATCTCTATACATGACGTTCAACAGAGTTTCGTGAAAACTTTAATTAATAAGCGACATACCGTGTAGATGCGCATTTTACAGGAATTCTGATGTGATTTTTAAAAGGCAGCAATTTAATATCCCATTGACCTCTTTACAATTAAACCTAAATGGTAAGAAGGATAAAATTATTGTATGTTTTAATGAAAAGATCTCTTACTTTATTTAAGAAAAAAAAAATCCTATATAATCAATAGTAATCAATTATGTGTATCCATTTATAAACCATATTCAATTATGATTTCTACCTCGATTGCCCAAAAACACATTTCATAATGTTGCAGCATTCTCAAGCAATGTTGGGGGGTGGGATGTGAAGCTTGCTTCACTTTTTCTTCATATCCTAACATACATGTAAATAATATTCCGTCAGCTGTTTTTGTTACTAGGTTTACAATTTGTTATTTAAAAAGATTCAACAAGAGATTTCACATTTTGAAAACCGTGCTCGATTGTTGAGATTTACTTCACGGCAAGCCGACTTTTATTCAAAACATTTTAGTATTTGTCTTTATTGGAAAATTCATGACAATATTTGTTCATCAAGATGTGAGGATCAGCACCTCTTTTTTTTTTTTTGGGGGGGGGGGGGGGGCATACACAGGTTTCCATAGATTTTCAAATTTGTTTGGTTTTTTTTTGTTTATTTCTGGGCGGGGAGGAGCCCGGCTATTGTATTTATTGTATATGAAATACGAAATGTTATGTTATAAGAACATGCTCCAAGATTTCAACGGATGCTTTATTTGCATGTTTCTTTGTGGGAGATAAATAAACCTGGGCTCAACCGCATGGTGCGCTGTAACTGCAATTTACATACATTACATGCTGTAGCCCAAAGTGTAGTGAAGTGTAACCCATCCTCTATTGATAATTGTAAGGTATGTATGCGTTTGTAAAATATAATAATGTCTGCATACTTTAGCAAAAACAGATCTATGGCTGCATATTATCTCACTCTAAGCTTTCCAATCAAATAAAAGTTCAAAATCTCCACGTCTATGATAAGCACTATCAGATTAAATACCAGAACTGATTCATTTTAGCTTCTGAATTTATAAATTGTAAATTGGTTATTTTCTCATGAATGCGTTGCAGCTGTGAGCAGATGTTCGCAATGAATCTTGATAGATAAAAAACACGTGGGTTTTCCTCCGGTTTCCTTCCCACAACGATGACCCATCGCGCCAAAATCCGTGCAAATCGGGAAAGTAGCTTAATGGTTCATTGTTCAGTCGACTTTAAAAATGAATATTATTTATTCATTTATTATAACGGGCTGAAATATTCCAAAGAAATTATCTGGAATGTGAATATAAAAAAAATTAATCTAAATACAAACCTGGTGCAGGGGGCTGTCATGGGGTTCTGCCTCGTCAAGAACAATAATTTGAAAGGAGACAGGCCTCACACACCCTACCCCCCCTTCAGGTGTTAAAAGCATTAAAACTCCTGATATCTAATTTACAAAGCTTAAGCCCAGTTCCACTGTCACTTTTCGGGCATTCCCGTTTACTAAAGTTTAAAACGTAGCAGCCACCGCTATAATAAGTAGGAAAACGGACAATGCGTAAAATAACGGCTATATACGTGGCTATACGTAAGAATCGAATCCTTCATCGAGTCCGTCATTATATTGGTTCTGACAATACAAACGTCGGCAAAAAATGAAACGTAATAAAGAAAACGTACAGAAACGTAACACGATACGTTGAAATTGCCTAATGAAGCGAGCTGATGCGTAGAGAAACGTGAAGGGTTTTTTGTTACGTAGGGAAAACGTAATTTAAATCGTGGGAAACGAGTGGATCTTGGTTCAACCTACTTAAAATAACTATACGGAATAGGTACGTGTAGTTTACGAGATAAACGTAGTCTAGATGTGATAAACGTACAACATAGCTGATAAAAACGTATATAAATCCAGTAAATGGTAATAATGGCTATAATAAAACCGGATAATCCCTAGCACTAGCGTAGTAAAAATAAACAACGTAGGAAAAAAAAAAAAAAAAAAAAAAAAACTAGTAAAAACCCTAGTTAAAAACGTACCAAAATTTAAAAACGGGCGCCAATTGTCACGAAAACCGTGGCGTTTTTCAAACGTAGTGAAACCTAGACGCCAGAACGTGACGCTTAAATTGTCGAAGCTTCGATAAGGCCAAGTTTTTTTTTTTTTTTTTATTGCCTCGATGATCGAACGGTGCAGTTGCTGGGTCCATACCGCTGCTAGATTCTGTTCGCGGTGTATATATTCAAAAGTACTTAAATTAA
Organism: Ostrea lurida; assembly: GCA_903981925.1. Classification (NCBI taxonomy): domain Eukaryota; kingdom Metazoa; phylum Mollusca; class Bivalvia; order Ostreida; family Ostreidae; genus Ostrea; species Ostrea lurida. The sequence continues at coordinate 91,447 of CAJDSM010018031.1, forward strand.
AGACGTTTAATAAAAGCTTTTTGAAACAGTCTAAACGTGTCCGATCAGAAGTCTTGAGCTTTAGTCATATATCTATAGGTAACATATGCTTATCAAGGATTAATTCTATCATTGCAACCTACCATTAAATATTGATACCTGTCCGTCTATAAATTTATGCAAGTCGATAAATAAAATAGTTGAACAAGTCTTTCAATGCATTCGTGGATGTAGCAGATGTTCATCTGTTTTTGTTTGCTTTATGAGAGATTGGAGGCACAACGTGGGTGAAAAAACTGATGACTCGGATTGAATTTCTTGTATAATTTGTAGATTATTACAATGATTAAACAGATGACGCTGGAAAAACCGTAGTGGCGGATCTAAAGAGGGTTGCGAGTGTGTCAAACTCGTCACCTATGTTATATTTTTTTCATTGTTAATAGCGCTCACCTGAACCGAAGGTTAGTAACTTTTCTGATCGCCCATTCTCCGTCTATCCGTTGTCGTAAACTTCACATTTTTCGACTTCGTCCAGAACCCTGGTCAAATTCCACCAACTTGGTATAAATCATCCTTGGGTGACCGGGAAATCAAGTTTGTTCAAATGACGGACAGACCCCATCAAAGGAGATAATCACGAAAAGTTGCAAAATTAAGGTGGCGTCATTTAAAATCTTCTCAAGAACCAACTGGTGAATAGAAAGCGAAATTTAAATGAAAGTTCTATTAGTGGAATTCAATAGTTTGTGTTCAAATCATGACCTTGCAGTAATTTGAACAAAAATGCTAGATTTTTGTTGAGATCTATATTATGATAATAAAAGTATGACCACAGAGTTCACTGCACAGAACAAAAAACTTCGAAAATGTAACCTGCAACTCGGCTACTGGATCCCTGATCCTTTGATTTCTCGTTACTTGGATCACTCGAATATTCGCCTCTGCTTTTTTAAAATATGTTGTTAGATAAGAAATATACTATGGTTTAAAATTTTTGATTGACATAGTTGCGCTAGATGATGTTGATAGGAGGGCCCATAATTATATCAGATAGACAAAGAGCTTTGTTGGCTGCAAAAATTAGCGATTTTTAAAAATCGAGCAGGTTTATTTACAAACAAGTCGTTGTTGCCACAGAGGGATTATCAACAGTCACGTTAAAGTCAGCATGTCATAAAAACATTCTATGTTTTAATAACGATTTAGTATATGATAAAATAACCTGATATGAGATCATAGGTTGTTAGATATCTGCGTTTATAGCTCAATCAGTGTTGAATTCCCTATCACAGGCAAACGATAGTATATAGATCTCCCGTTCAAAATTTGACACCCGTAAGGGCCACGGCACGGGGGAATAACCAAATGTGACGACAACATCGAGGTAACCATGCAGAAGCGGTAAACTGAAGGTTACAATCTACGATTCCAAGCTTTCCAAAGAGCAATTTCCAACGAGTTTTTAGGAGGTGAGTTTATCGCGTTAAAAATAAAACTTCGATATATTTTTTGAAAAAAAAATGCGATTGAGAAAAATGTTAATTTACTTTCCAGAATGTTAGTAGTGCAACTCACCCCTAAAACAGAAAAGCGTTCACTAATCTACTCATCATTTGTAAACTGGGGCGTGGCCGCTGTTACTGGTCTGTCTGCATCATGGTCATTTTGCGTTGTTAAAAAGAATACCACAAGAACGCAAGCTATCATCATATATCGAGATTAAAGGACACTGCCAAAACCAAATGATATATTAGAGAGGATACAATGGAATTGATTTTTCTTAGAGGAATTCCGCTCGTCGTCTGTTCGGAGGCTTCGCTTATATGCACTTTTCCACCAACCTCTTGAATAATCCATTGAGTTTGAAGGGGACTCTTTATTTATTTATTGTTTGTTTTTTCCGTCTTTGTTCAAGCATTATGAATTATATTCCTTAAATTACGACGACAGTGCCAAATGATGCATTTTGGGATGTATTCTCCAAGGTTTCTTGTTGTCAAAATATACTATGGCTTACAAATCACTAAGAGATAGTGTATATTACAATTATCATTATTATTGCTAAACACTTTAACTGGAGTGGGGGTCATCTCCTTGGCCCCAGAACAGATGAAGTAAACAAGTCACACAACAAATTGTTTCCTATGAAAAAAGTCGGTACTTTCAAAGCGGGTAAAATATGTATAAAGGGCTAAGTTTAGCGAATTCTGACCAGAAACCAGTGTGCTGGACTTTTCTATTCGAATTCATATCTTTAAACCTAATATAATATGAGGGCTTAGTAAATAGTTGCGGTGATAGCTCTCGTGAATTAAAAGAAAATAAATCCTAGCCAGAGCGCGACTTTTCCGGACACCATTGTTCACTCTGATAATCAATTCCACGTTCCTCTGTTTGGCGCAAACCACTTTATTCTCGATTCTCAAGTCATATTCCTTGCCTTGCCATTTATCTAAATTAACGATTATTTTTTCTACTTCAATGCGCATGGTATATACAGTGCAACAAGTTCTTATTACTAAGACAATATCATATGATGTCAATGAGGATTTTGGATGG
>CAJDSM010018031.1:101219-117126 GCA_903981925.1 Ostrea lurida
CCATCCAAAATCCTCATTTGACATCATATGATATTGTTTAGTATAAGAACTTGTTGCACTGTATATACACATGCGCATGAAGTAGAAAAATAATCGTTAATTTAGATAAATGGCAAGGCAAGAATATGACTTGAAATGAAATAAAGTGGTTTTGCGCCAACAGAGGAACGTGAATTGATTTCATCAGAGTGACAATGGTGTCCGGAAAAAGTCGCGTCTGGGCTAGGAATTAATTTTCTTTTAAATTCACGAGGAGCTATCACCTGCAACTTATTTACAACCCTCATTATTATATTAGTTTAAAGATATTGAATTCGAATAGAAAAGCTCCAGCACACTGGTTTCTGGTCAGAATTCGCCAACTTAGCCTTTATACATATTTTACCCGCTTGAAAGTACGACTTTTTTCATAGGAAACAATTTGTTTGTGTGACTTGGTTTACTTCAATCTGTCTCTGGGGCCAAGGAGATGACCCCACTCCAGTTAAATGTTTAGACATAAATAATGTATAATTGTATATACACTATCTCTTAGTGATTTGTAAGCATAGTATCATTTTTGACCAAGAAACGCTTGGAGAAATACATCCCAAAAATGGCATCATTTGGCACTCGTCGTCGTAATTAAGGAATTATATTCATATGCTTTGAACAAGACGAAAAAACAAACAATAAATAAATAAAGAGTCCCCCTTCACAAACAATGGTATTTTCAAGAGTTTGGTGGAAAATGATATTAGCGAAGCCTCCATAACAGACGACGACGGAATTCTATAAGAAAAATCAAATTCCCATTATCCCTTATATAATATTTGGTTTGCAGTGTCTTAATCCATATTGATGATAGCTTGTCGTTCTTGGGTATCTTTTTAGCAACGGCAAAAGCCATGATGCGACAAGACAGAACAGCGGCCACGCCCCAGAGCAATGATGACGTAGATAGCGTAACGCTTTTCCTGTTTTAGCGGGTGAGTTGCACGTATCTAACATCTGGAAAGTAAATTACATTAGTTTCCATCGCCATTTTTTTTCAAAAAATATATCGAAGTTTATTTTTAACGCGATAAACTCACCTCCTAAAAACTCGTTAAATTGTCTGGAAAGCTTGGAATCGTAGATTGTAACCTTCAGTTTACCGCCATCTGTCATGGTACCTCGATGTTGTCGTCACATTTTATATTCCCCGTGGCCGTGGCCCTTACGGGTGCAAATTTGAACGGAGACAAACATCTTGCCTGTGGAATAGGAATCACACTGATTGAGCTATGAAACGCACATCTAACAACCTATTACCCAATGCAGTTTATTCTATAACTAAACGTTATAAAACCATAGAATTTTTATGACATGCTGACTTTAACGTGACTGTTGTATTTAATCCTCTGTGCAACAACGACTTGTTTGTAAATAAACTGCCTCGATTTTTAAAAATCCTAATTTTATGCAGAACAAGCTCTTTGGTGCTATCATATATATATGGGCCCCTATAACACATAGCGCACTATGTCAATCAAAAATTTATAAACCATAGATATTTCTTATGCTAACAAACATATTTAAAAAAAGCAGAGCGAATGATTCGAGTGATCCAAGTAACGAGAAATCAAAAGGCATCAGGGATCCAGTAGCCAGTTGCAGGTTACATTTTCGAAGTTTTTTGTTCTGTGCAGACTCCTGGTCATATTTTTATTATCATAATATAGATCTCACAAAATCTAGGCAATTTTTGTTCAAAATTACTGAAGGTCATGATTTGAACAAACTATTATTCCACTAAATCAGAAAGCTTTCATTTAAATTTCAGCTTTTCTACCCAGTGGTTCTTGAGAAGATTTTTAAATGACACCACCCTCTATTTTGCATTTTCGTGATTATCTCCTTTGATCGGGGTCTGGTCCGTCATTTGAACAAACTTGATTTCCCGTCACCCAAGGATGATTTATACCAATTGGTGGAATTTGACCCAGTGGTTCTGGAGAAGTCGAAAATGTGAAGTTTACAGACACACGGATAGACGGAGAATGGGCGATCAGAAAAGTTCACTTGAACCTTCGGTTCAGGTGAGCGATTAAAAATGAAAAAAATAATAAACCATAGGTGACGAGTTGAACCACTCGCAACCCTCTTTAGATCCGCCACTACGGTTTCTCCAGCGTCATCTGTTAAATCATTGTAAATAATCTACAAATTATACAAGAAATTCAATCCGAGTCATCAGTTGTTTCACCCACGTGTGCCTCCAATCTCTCATAAACAAACAAAAACAGATGAACATCCTCTACATCCACCGAATGATTGAAAGACTTGTTCAACTATTTTATTTATCGATTGCATAAATTTATAGACAGGACAGGTATACAATTTTAATGTGTAGGTTGCAATGATAGAATTAAATCCTTATAAGCATATGTTACCTATAGAAATAATGACTAAACCCAAGACTTCTTGATCGACACGTTTAGAACTGTTTCAAAAGCCTTTTAATTAAACGTCTTTAATTAGTACTTTTGAAATATACACACCGCGGAACCAGAATCTAGCAGCGTATGACCAGCACACTGCACCGTTCGATCATCGAGGCAATAAAAAAAAAAAAAAAACTTGGCCTTTCGAAGCTTCGAATTTAAAGCGTCACGTTCGGCGTCTAGGTTTCACTACGTTTGAAAAACGCCACGTTTCGTGACAAATTTGCCCGTTTTTAAATTGTTGGTACGTTTTACTAGGTTTTTCTAGTTTTCCTACTTGTTTACGCTTTACTACGTAGTGCTAGGGATTATCCGGTTTTATTAACCATTATTACCATTTTACGGATTTATTACGTTTTATCAGCTATTTGTACGTTTATCACATTAGACTACGTTTTATCTCGTATAGACTACACGTACCTATTTCCCGGATAGTTAAGTTTTAGTAGGTTGAACCAAGATCCACTACGTTTCCCACGATTTAATTACGTTTTCCCTACGTAACAAAAAAACCCTTCACGTTTCTCTACGCATCAGCTACGCTTCATTAGGCATTTCTACGTATCGTGTTACGTTTCTGTACGTTTTCTACGTTTCATTTTTTTGCCACGTTTGTATTGTGCAGACCAATATAACTGACGGACTCGATGAAGGATTGATCTTACGTATAGCCACGTATATACCGTTCATTTACGCAATTGATCCGTTTTCCTACTTATATAGCGGTGCTGCTACGTTTTAAAACTTAGTAAAACGGGAATGCCCGAAAACGTGACAGTGGAACTGGGCTTAAGCTTTTGTAAATTAGATATCAGGAGTTTTAATGCTTTTAACACCTAAGGGGGGGTATGCTGTGTAAGCCTTGTCCTCCTTTTCAAAATTATTGTTCTTGACCGAGGCAGACCCCATGACAGCCCCCTGCACAGGTTTGTATAATTAACTTTTTTTTATATTCACATTCCATGATAATTTCTTTTGGAATTTTCAGCCCGTATAATAAATGAATAAATAATATTCATTTTTAAAGTCGGACTGAAACAATGACCATTAGCTACTTTCCCGATTTGCACGGATTTTGGCGCGATGGGGTCATCTGTGGGAAGGAACCGGAGGAAACCCACGTGTTTTATCTATCAAGATTCATGCAACACTTGCTCACAGCTGCAACGCATTCATGAGAAAATAACCAATTACAATTTATAAATTCAGAAGCTAAAATGATATCAGTCTAGGTATTATCAATCGATTAGTGCTATCATAGACGTGAGATTTTGAACTTTTATTGAATTGGGAAAGCTTAGATGAGATAATATGCAAGCCATAGATCTGTCTTTTGCCTAAAGTATGCTAACATTATTATATTTTACAAACGCATACAATCCTTACATATTAATCAATAGAGGATGGTCACACTTCACTACACTTTGGGCTACATGCATAATATGTAAATTGCAGTTACAGCGCACCATGCCGGTTGACGCCAGGTTTATTTATCTCCCACAAGAAACATGCAAATAAAGCATCGTTGAAATCTTGAGCATTCTTATAACATAAACATTTCGTATTTCATATACAATAAATACAAAGCCGGGCTCCTCCCCGCCCAGAAATAAAAAAAAAAAACCCAACAATTTTGAAAATCCTATGGAAACCTGTGTATGCCCCCCCCCCCCCCCCCCCAAAAAAAAAAAAAGAGTGCGCTATCCTCACTCTTAGTAACAAATATTGTCATGAATTTTCCAATAAAGACAAATAAACTAAAATGTTTGAATAAAAGTCGGCTTGCTCGGAAGTAAATACTCAACAATCGAGCACGTTTGCAAAACGCTGAAATCTCATGGTTGAATCTTTTTAAATAACAAATTAAACCTAGTAACAAAAACACTGAACGGAATATTATTTACATGTAGTTAGGATAATGAAAGAAAAAGTGAGCAAGCTCACATACCCACGCCCCCACATTGCTTGAGAATGCTGCACATTATGAAATGTAGTTTGGGCAATCAGGTAGAAATATCATAATTGAATATCCGTTTATAAAATGGATACACATAATTGATAACTATTGATTATACTAGGATTTTTTTTTTCAAATAAAGTAAGAGATCTTTTCATTAACATACAATAATTTTATCCTTCTTCCATTGTGGTTAATTGGTAAAGAGGTCAATGGGATATAAATTCCTCCTTTTAAAAATCACATCAGAATTTCCTGTAAATATGCGCATCTACACGTATGTCCTTATTAATTCAAAGTTTCACGAAACTCTGTTGAACGGTATTATAGGAGATGCGCAGACAACTGTTTCAGTAGTACATGTATATTAATATATTGGCCAAATTTTCTAAATTCCAAAAGGGGAATAATTCATAGAATAAAAATTGAATCAGAATTTCCTGTGTATATGCGCATCTACACGGTATGTTCTTCACCACTACAAAGTTTTCACGATAATCTGTTGAGCGGTTTCAAAGGAGTTTGCCGCTGACAAAAGAAAACAGGACTACGGACTGACAGACGGGTCAAAAACATTATACCCTCCGCACTCGTTGCGGGGGTATAACTACATGTAAATAATATTCCGTTCAGTGTTTTTGTTACTAGGTTTAATTTGTTATTTAAAAGATTCAACCAATGAGATTTCAGCATTTTGCAAACGTGCTCGATTGTTGAGTATTTACTTCACGAGCAAGCCGACTTTTATTCAAACATTTTAGTATTTGTCTTTATTGGAAAATTCATGACAATATTTGTTCAATACAAGAGTGAGGATCAGCCACTCTTTTTTTTTTTTTGGGGGGGGGGGGGGGGGGGGGGGGGGGGGGGGGCATACCAAGGTTTCCATAGGAATTTTCAAAATTGTGTTGGTTTTTTTTTTTTTATTCTGGGCGGGGGAGGAGCGCCGGCGTTATGTATTTATTGTATATGAGATACGAAATTGTTATGTATAAGAAATGCTCAAGATTTCACGATGCTTATTTGCATTGTTTCTTGTGGGAGAATAAATAAACGCTGGCGTCAACCGGCATGGTTCGCGCTGTACTTGCAATTTACATAATTACTGCATGTAGCCCAAAGTGTAGTGAAGTGTGAAACGCATCCTCTATTGATTAATATGTAAGGATTGTTGCGTTTTAAATATAATAATGTAGCATACTTTTAGGGCGAAAAGACAGATCTGATAGCTTGCATATTATCCTCATCTAAGCTTTCCCAATTCAATAGAAAGTTCAAATTCTCACGTCTATGATATAGGCACTAATCGCATTGATAATACCTAGACTGATATCGATTTTTGCTTCTGATATTTATAAAATTGGTAGATTGGTTATTTTTTCATGAATGCGTTGCCAGCTGTGAGCAAGTGTTTCGCATGAATCTTTGGATAGATAAAACACGTTGGGTTTCGCGTCCGGTTTCCTTCCCACAACGATGACCCATCGCGCAAAATCCGTGGCAAATCGGAAAGTAGCTAATGGTCTGTGTTTACAGTCGCTTTAAAAATGAATTATATTTATTCATTTATTATACGGGCTGAAATATTCCAAAAGAAATTTTCATGGAATGTGAATATAAAAAAAAGTTAATTAAATACAAACCTGGTGGCAGGGGGCTGTATGGGGTTCTGCCTCGTCAAGAACAAAATTTTTGAAAGGAGGACAAGGCTTCCGACATACCCCCCCCCTTAAGGTGTTAAGAGCATTAAAACTCTGATATCTAATTTAACAAAGCTTAAGCCGCAGTTCCACTGTCACGTTTTCGGGCATATCCCGTTTTACTAAGTTTTAAAACGTAGCAGCACCGCTATATAAGTAGGAAAACGGATCAATTGCGTAAATGAAACGGCTATAATACGTGGCTATACGTAGATCAAAATCCTTCATCGAGTCCGTCAGTTATATTGGTCTGCACAATACAAACGTGGGCAAAAAAATGAAACGTAGAAAAACGTACAGAAACGTAACACGATACGTAGAAATGCCTAATGAAGCGTAGCTGATGCGTAGAGAAACGTGAAGGGTTTTATTTTGTTACGTAGGGAAAACGTAATTAAATCGTGGGAAGACGTAGTGGATCTTGGTTCAACCTACTAAAACTTAACTATACGGGAAATAAAGGTACGTGTAGTCTATACGAGATAAAACGTAGTCTAGATGTGATAAACGTACAAATACGTGATAAAACGTATAAAATCCTAGTAAAATGGTAACATATGGCTAATAAAACCGGATAATCCCTAGCACTACGTAGTAAACGTAAACAAGATAGGATAAATAGAAAAACCTAGTAAAACGTACCAACATTTAAAAACGGCGCAATTTGTCACGAAACGTGGCGTTTTTCAAACGTAGTGAAACCTAGACGCCGAAACGTGACGCTTTAAATTCGAAGCTTCGAAAGGCCAAGTTTTTTTTTTTTTTTAATTGCCTCGATGATCGAACGGTGCAGTGTGGCTGGTCATACGCTGCTAGATTCTGGTTCCGCGGGTCGTATATTTCAAAAGTACTAATTAAAGACGTTTAATTAAAAGGCTTTTGAAACAGTTCTAAACGTGTCGATCAAGAAGTCTTGGAGTTTAGTCATTATTATCTATAGGTAACATATGCTTATCAGGATTTAATTCTATCATTGCAACCTACCACTTAAAATTGTATACCTGTCCTGTCTATAACTTTATGCAATCGATAAAATAAATAGTATGACAAGTCTTTCAATGCATTCGGTGGATGTAGAGATGTTCATCTGTTTTTGTTTGATTTATGAGAGATTGGAGGCACACGTGGGTGAAACAACTGATGACTCGGATTGAATTTTCTGTATAATTTGTAGATTATTTACAATGATTTAAACAGATGACGCTGAGAAACCGTAGTGGCGGATCTAAAGAGGGTTGCGAGTGTTGCAACTCGTCACCTATGGTTTATTATTTTTTTCATTTTTAATAGCTCACCTGAACCGAAGGTTCAAGTGAACTTTTCTGATCGCCCATTCTCCGCTCTATCCGTCTGTCTGTAAACTTCACATTTTCGACTTCTCCAGAACCACTGGGTCAAATTCCACCAACTTGGTATAAATCATCCTTGGGTGACGGGAAATCAAGTTTGTTCAAATGACGGACCAGACCCATCAAAGAGAGATAATCACGAAAATGCAAAAATAGGAGTGGTGTCATTTAAAAATCTTCTCAAGAACCACTGGGTAGAAAAGCTGAAATTTAAATGAAAGCTTTCTGATTTAGTGGAAATTCAAGTTTGTTCAAATCATGACCCTTCAGTAAATTTGTAACAAAAATTGCCTAGATTTTGTGAGATCTATATTATGATAATAAAAATATGACCACAGGCTCTCCTGCACAGACACAAAAAACTTCGAAAATGTAACCTGCAACTGGCTACTGGATCCCTGATGCCTTTTGATTTCTCGTTACTTGGATCACTCGAATCATTCGCTCTGCTTTTTTTAAAATATGTTTGTTAGCATAAGAAATAACTATGGCTTTTAAAATTTTGATTGACATAGTGCGCTAGTGTTTGGGGCCCATAACAATTATTCGATACGCAAAGAGGCTTGTTCTGCATAAAATTAGGATTTTTAAAAATCGAGGCAGGTTATTTACAAACAAGTCGTTGTTGCACAGCAGGATTCAAAACAGTCACGTTAGAAGTCAGCATGTCATAAAAAATTCTATGGTTATTATAAACGATTTAGTTTGCCCATACAACTGCATTGGGGGTCATAGGTTGTTAGATGTGAGCGTTTCATAGCTCAATCAGTGTATTTCTATTCCACAGGCAAGACTGTCTCTGTCTCCGTTCAAAATTTGCACCCGTTAAGGGCCACGGCCACGGGGAATTACAATGTGACGACAACATCGAGGTAACCATGACAGATGGCGGTAAACTGAAGGTTCACAATCTACGATTCCAGAGCTTTCCAGAAAACCAATCTCAACGAGTTTTTAGGAGGTGAGTTTATCGCGTTAAAATAAACTTCGATATATTTTTTTAAAAAAAATTGCGATCGGAACTAATGTAATTTACTTCCCAGATGTTAGTACGTGCAACTCACCCGCTAAACAGGAAAGCGTTACGCTATCTACTGTCATCATTGCTCTGGGGCGTGGCCGCTGTTATCGCTGTCGTCATCATCGCTTTGTGCCGTTGCTAAAAAGAATAAGCACAGAGCAGCTATCTATTCAATGGATTAAGACTGCAAAACCAATATGTATTATAAGGGTATAAATGGGAATTTGATTTTTCTTTAGAATTCCGTTCGTCGTCTGTTATGGAGGCTTCGCTAATTCATTTTCCACCAAACTCTTGAATAATACCATTGTGTGTGAAGGGGACTCTTTATTTATTTATTGTTTGTTTTTTCGTCTTGTTCAAAAGCATATGATATAATTCCTTAATTAACGACGACGAGTGCCAAATGATGCCATTTTTGGGATGTATTTCTCCCAGAGCTTTCTTGGTCAAAAATGATTACTATGCTTACAAATCACTAAGAGATAGTGTATATACAATTATACATTATTTATGTCTAAACACTTAACTGGAGTGGGGTCATCTCCTTGGCCCCAGAGAACAGATTGAAGTAAACCAAGTCCCACAACAAATTGTTTCCTATGAAAAACGTCGTACTTTCAAGCGGGTAATATTTGTATAAAGGCTAAAGTTGGCGAATTCTGACCAGAAACCAGTGTGCTGGAGCTTTTCTATTCGAATTCAATATCTTTAAACTAATATAAAATGAGGGTTGTATAAGTTGTGCAGGTGATAGCTCCTCGTGATTTAAAAGAAAATTAAATCCTAGCCCAGAGCGAACTTTTTCCGGACACCATTGTCCACTCTGATGAAATCAATTCACGTTCCTCTGTTGGGCAAAACCACTTTATCTATTTCAAGTCATATTCTTGCCTTGCCATTATCTAAATTAACGATTATTTTTCTACTTCATGCGCATGTGTATATACAGAGTGCAACAAGTTCTTATACTAAAACAAATATCATATGATGTCATAATGAGGATTTTGGCATGTAATATAATAATTTATCATATTGTACTTTTTCATACTGTCGATATTGTATAAAGAACTAAGTATGTTAAAAAAAAAAAATATTTCGATTGGCGTCAGAGATTATGTGTATCTTCCCAAATTGAAAATTTCATAATGGAGGTGTTGTAATTTTCAAAGAAATATATCACAATGCGGATTATACATGTTTTGCACTTTTTAAGGCAAGATAATAAGGAAATATTATGGTCCAATGCAATATGTCTAATTAATTAGCTCAGCGCATTTCATAAAGAAAGCAATTTGATGATAACGAAATGAAAGTCTATATTTCAGTTTTTATTTGTAAATTTTGTTCATATTTTGAATCAATCAGGATGTCTTGTAATTCATTGCGTATATTATAAATACAATTCGTTCGTTGCGGAAGAAATCGGTGAAGGGCTTCCAATGTTGAAATCTCACCTTCTATAGACTATCGACCATTGTTGGATTCTGCACAGCAGACATGGCTGGTTTAAAACTGTTTTCCGATTAGTGGCTAGTCAGTTTTGAGGTCACCTGAGTCAGCTCGGGTGACCTAATTGCAAATGGTATCCGTTCCGTTGTAGCGTTAACAATTGAGCATTTTTAATTTTTCTTCACAACCTAACCTAATCCAATTCTTTCCAAATTTGATAGTGAAAGCATCATTGGGACAGAGGAATACTAAATTGTCAATTTCAGGACTTGCGCCCCTTGGGGGTGGGGCAAAAAGTACCATCTTTTCAAAAATATTTTCTAACAACCGCAAACATGTAAAGACAAACTAAATGTAGTTAGGTGAATATAGAGCAGGAAGGCCGTCTTCCAAATTGTTATTTTCATGATTCCAGGTTCTGACTACAGGGATGCACACTTGTACATCGGCGTTCAATATGCAAAGCATCTGAACGCATCTTTAATGCTATTGAGTTATTGAAATATGTATAAATGTGGAAATGAGCAGGGAGCCTTTTAATCATAATTATAGAATTTCATGATGCCTAATAGTAAGACTGAATCATTAATTATGACAGTGTTGCATTGTGTGTTTATGTATATACATGTATATAATTAGTTTAATACACACATACACAGTGTCCTATCTAAGGTCAAGCACACGAATCATACAAAATGTACTTCAAGAACATGAACAATTTAAAGAAATTGTCAAAATTTTCGGGCAGTTTGTCCCTTCTTCAGGAAAATTTAAATAACACACGCCGATAATGTCTGTACAAGCTGTTCATTTGTCCTGAAGGAAGGGACTGGTCGTCCCGAAAAATTAATCATGTCCTTTCCATGATCATCAGTGTTTTGCATGTGGAGGAGAGAGAAAGAGAATTCAGGCAGAAAATCGATGGCCTATAATGAGGACTAGACAGAGCGCTTTCTTCAAAAAAATACTTTATGTATTTGCATACAAGAATAAAAGTCTCCTATTGTGACCCAAACTTTATCCCTTCAGAGCCAAACTGCAATATATGCACTGACATGATGTTTACATATTCAATGAGACCCTGCTCCCTTGCAGTTCATCCTACACTGTGGACATGACATTGAGACAAACTTGAATCTACAACTCTCTGTGAATGCTGCGCATAATACAGACTCATTAATAAGACTTTGTTTCTGCTGTGCCTCCTCCTGGTGATCAATTGTACGCAAAATTGTATATCCTGAAGCTAATCACGGTCTGCGGTCGGACGGTATCGAATGCTACATACATTGTTCCTACTAAGTGAACTACGATTATAGGGCATGCCTCCTGCTCATGCATGGTGATCAATTGTAGCGCAAGTTTAAGATCCTTGAGTTTACGATTTGGTCTGTATCGCTGCCTAAAAAGGCCCGGACCAGACAGACAGACAACACTATTGAGTTATCATGGATTCTTGGCAGGGTATAAGGGACTCATATTCCCTGTCAAAAGTTTATATTGCTCCCGAGCGTAGGCGAGGGAGAATATATACTTTGGACAGGGAATATGAGTCCATATACCTGCAAGAAGTGCCATATAACGAATATGGTACTACTGCAGCGAGCAAGTCAATGTGAAAATCGAACATCAAAAGAGGAGAGGTGGAGCCCTGCAAAAGAAAAAGAAGGAAAGTTGAGTGTGAAAATCTTGTTCATTGCAACATTTATCTTGTATTTGAACGAATGAAGCTTGTGAAAGAAGAACAGATTGTATTTATGATTGAAATTCAACATTGAATTTAATGTTGTTAAAGAAGTTTTGTGAAATCTAAGGATGTTGCGTTTATATATTAAGCCTAAAACCGTAAATAGTGCAGCCGCCTTGAACGTTAACTATGACCGTCACAACGGTAAATTCTGGTTTACAAACACGCACCGGTATTGTTGTTATTAACGTCAATTAGGCGGAGTTTTGGTATAAATTTATCACAAGTAAGTAAATGTAATTTTACAAGGATAATTTTTGAAAATATTCAAACATTAAGGTGGATAAATGCAAAATATACGATTCCTTAACGAAAGCGGTTAACTATGGAAGCCTTTTGTATCCATCCTATTCTTGAGCAGGGTAATAGTGGCCTGCCAATGTACACGGCTGTGTCGTTCCATCAAATGCCTACATTTTTCTTTGCAGTAGTGCATTATACCGATAATATGCTTCCCGTCCTTTGTATAAAAACCGCTCTCAAAAAGTGAATTAAATTAAAGGCCCTTTTATTTTCGATAATAAATACACATAAAACAGCAAAACACTGAAAACATGTCCATCTTACAACTGAACTGACAAACCAAGATTTGTTGAGAAAATTGCACTTTTTTTTTGCAAAAATATATTTTAAGAGATGGTAGTTACAATTAGCAAGAGTCTATTTGTGATTTCTAAAAACGAGTGCATAACAACAGATAACACAAACCCCCAAAAAAATGCAGGGCTCGTTGGATGCAGGAAATAGATGAAGAATCAAGGCCTCTAGAAAAGTGATCACATACAACCACCCCCTCCTCTGAATTGGGAAAAAATATAACACATAACTTCCACGAATCTTCGAAGAGCAAGTGAAGCTTCATTTTGTCATAATACAGTATGATAAACACCCTGAGTTTATATCAATCTGTGTTGTTGGCAACTCAACAGTTTTAGCCTGGACTAAATTATGTCTACAGGCTGCAACATGATGGTTTAATTTGGTTTTAAATACATATACATTTTTTTCATCGTCAGGTACTCCTACATGTATCCTTCACTCAAGCATACTAGTTAAGTAGTGCCATATTTGGTAAAAGTGATAATTTGGGGGAACGGTCCTCATTTAGCCACATTGCTTGACGATCCCGGAAAGACAGTTGCCGTTGTTTTCGTCAACTAAGACTTGAAAAGAATTCGTGCTGCAAGGCCCTGATCTGCGGTGATTCTAGTGTAGGGGTGTTAAATCCAAAGAGTCCCTCAAAGGAATGTCAAAAGGCGGAGTCCGGGACAGTTAGCCCCGACCAGAGAGAGCGGCATTCTCGTTTATGCCACACTGTCCCATCCTGTGTACACTGTTGCTTAGCATCGGGGCCTGCTCTCAGTTTTGTACATAGAACCTTCAGGTCAACAGTTTGTTTCTGGGTGAAAGTAAATGTTTTCGCTGCACAAAAAATTTATTTTTAAAAAACTCCATAAAATATAACTGCATATTAATGTTTTCCAGTTCTCATGTATTTATCCGTTTTCTTAATATATTAAAGCAACCCTTTCAACGTGAAATTAAACGCCTACATCAGTATTGTTTGTACCGCTGGAGAGGGCTTGTCAATAAGGAATACACATTACATATATGAAAACCCTTAAAAGTTATAGCCAATGTTGAAGTTTTTCACGGGACAAACAGAAGGACAGGCAAAAATTATATGCCCCGAATCAAAGATTCGCGGGGGCATACATAAAACTGTGTATGAACAAACCATAAGCCTTTGGCGTGATTTCGCTGCCTTCCTCACTTGCCGCATGATGCTGATGATCTGTGGCTAACAGCTGTCACTGCATCATGTTGGCCCGGAAAAATGGATAGCGTCCACTTAATAGCGACAAGAAATCACTTCCAGCTGACCGATATATGCCAACCCGCTGTAATTCATCATACAAGTGTGATTAAATCAGAACTAGTGGTTCTAATGCTTACAATTCCGTGATATAAATTTAATTATTTTCAAAAACTTTTCATAATAACCATGAAAGCAAAGTATAAACTTGTTGTTGAAAAGAATATACACAAAATTTGTGTGGATGGGGAACTTTTCTCTTTTTCTTGAAAAAGTTGATTCTCATTTAACTTGTTTTCTCTACAGATTTCTATTGGTGAAAACAACACTTGTTTACTTCTGAAATCGTGGAAAGATTTATAGGGCATAGTTGCCTGCAAAATTCCGAGAAGAATTGTCTATTTAAACAAATCGCATGTTAAAAAAGCCATTAAAAACAAGTTTGAGGTAAAACAGACCTAATTTCAAAGTCAGTCAGTCAGGCTTGTTCATGAAAAATCTTTTAATTCAAGCTTTCTAACTATGAAAGCTAGACTTGTCACAATTGTTTGGGACCAGAAAGTGTTGAATCCAGAACTGTAGTGTAAGTTCTGTCCAGGGAAGACATGTGTCGCTGCCTACTTGCTAATTTATTGAAAAATTACTTCATCATTTAAAGTATGCATCATGGCAAAAAATGTATAATAATTATGCTTTTGTCAGAATTTCAGTTCCCTGTTCAAGTTTACCAGAAGACAATGCCATATCCTAACATGATGAATTAGATGAAAGATGAGATATTGTTATGAGATGCCATTACAGAGTTGTGTTTATGTCAAAAAATAAAATTTGCGTCAAACAGGCAAGTTTGACATGCGGCAGGATTGGAAACTGCCAGTTACAAATAGCAGTTGTCCATACTGAGCTCCGTGCCAAATATGCAGGAGCTGCGTGTGGTTCTGAGAATGTGACAGAAATTGTCTATGTTAAAAATATTCTAAGTTGCGTCAAACAGGAAGTTGACATGCGGCAGATTGGAAACTGCGTTACACCGACTACAGTTGTCCATACTGAGCTCTGTGCAAATATCCAAGGAAGCTGGCCTGTGTGGTTCCTGAGAAAATGTGAGCAGAAAGATTGTCTGTGTTAAAAAATATTCTCAAGTTGTTGTCAAACAGGAAGTTGACAATGCGGCAGATTGGAATGTCGGTTATCACGATACAGTTGTCCATACTGATGCTCCTGTGCCAAATATCAGGAAGCTGGCGTATGTGGTTCCTGAGAAAAATGTGACAGAAAATTGTTATATTAAAAAAATATTCTTAAGTTGCGTCAAAGCAGGAAGTTGACCATGCGGCAGATTGTAAACTGCGTTACACGATACAGTTGTCCAACTGATGCTCTGTGCCAAATATCAGGAAGCTGGTGTGTGGTTCCTGAGAAAAATGTGACAGAAAATTGTCTATGTTAAAAATAATTCTAAGTTGCGTCAAACAGGAAGTTGACATGCGGCAAGATTGGAAACTGCGTTACACGGTCAGTGTCATGACTGATGCTGCTGTGCCAAATATCAGAAAGCATGGCGTATGTGGTTTTCTGAGAAAAATGTGAACAGAAATTTTGTGACGCCGAGACTAAAGTGATCCCATATGTCGCCTCCGGCTAACGCAGGCAGGTGACACAATAATGGTCAAGAACAAAGTTCAATAGGATCTTTGAGAGATGCTAGCAGTTATTGTTAGCTATAACAAATTGAATGTTCTGCTTGAGATTTTCACTCAATGGAGATGTCAACCATTGCCAGTGGAAGGGGCCGCAAAATTTGGGCTTTTTTTGGGTGCTTACAGGCCATTGAGCAGAGAAGGATCTTATTTGTGCCATACCTGCTGCGACAATGGGGCCCTGATTTTTGCCAATCTCATTGCGAATGGCTTAAACCTCTTACACAAGCTAGGAGTACTCGGGGCTTGTTCTAACCCAATTCCAATGGGAGATGATTGACTTATGAATAAAATGACACACAATCACGGTAAACTACTACGGGATCAAATGTACTGAGAGTTGGTCATTTTTTACTGATAATTGCTGAATAATTTACTGATAAATTGTGCTGTTGGTGCTGATAATTGACTGATAAAAAGTACTGTGGGTACTGATAGATTGGCCTGATATTTGCTGTGGTTTTTTACGTGTGGGTTGTACTGATATTGTAAAACTGATATAGTACTGTGAAAGTCTGTGGGTACTGATAATTGGCTGATAATGGTGCGCTGAATATCTGCCGAGGCTTATGCGCTCGCCCTGCGTCGACTTGCGGGCCGTGTGCACTGTGTCCCTCAGGGTAAAGAAATGCAAGGAATAAGAGGTCTTTGTTAAAAACAATTTTTTTTTTACAATTTTTGTTTTCTGATGATGCATTAT
>CAJDSM010018031.1:118037-128837 GCA_903981925.1 Ostrea lurida
CGTCACGTTTCGGCGTCTAGGTTTCACTACGTTTTGAAAACGCCACGTTTCGTGACAAATTGCGCCGTTTTTAAATTGTTGGTACGTTTTACTAGGTTTTTCTACTTTATCCTATTTGTTTACGTTTACTACGTAGTGCTAGGGATTATCCGCCGTTTTATTAGCCATTATTTACCATTTTACTAGGATTTTTACGTTTTATCACGTATTGTACGTTTATCACATATAGACTACGTTTTATCTCGTATAGACTACACGTACCTTTATTTCCCGTATAGTTAAGTTTTAGTAGGTTGAACCAAGATCCACTACGTCTTCCCACGATTTAATTACGTTTTCCCTACGTAACAAAATAAAACCTTCACGTTTCTCTACGCATCAGCTACGCTTCATTAGGCATTTCTACGTATCGTGTACGTTTCTGTACGTTTTTCTACGTTTTCATTTTTTTGGCCCACGTTTGTATTGTGCAGACCAATATAACTGACGGACTCGATGAAGGATTTTGATCTACGTATAGCCACGTATATAGCCGTTTCATTTACGCATTGATCCGTTTTCCTACTTATATAGCGGTGCTGCTACGTTTTTAAAACTTAGTAAAACGGGGATGCCCGAAACGTGACAGTGGAACTGGGCTTAAAGCTTTGTTAAATTAGATTATCAGGAGTTTTAATGCTTTTAACACCTTAAGGGGGGGGGGGGTAGTGGGAAGCCTTGTCCTCCTTTCAAAATTATTGTTCTTGACGAGGCAGACCCCATGACAGCCCCCTGCACAGGTTTGTTTTTAGATTAATTTTTTTTTATATTCACATTCCATGATAATTTCTTTTGGAATTTTCAGCCCGTATAATAAATGAATAAATATAAATTCATTTTTAAAGTCGGACTGTAACAATGACCATTAGCTACTTTCCCGATTTGCACGGATTTTGGCGCGATGGGGTCATCTTGTGGGAAGAAACCGGAGGAAACCCACGTGTTTTATCTATCAAGATTCATGCGAACATTGCTCACAGCTGCAACGCATTCATGAGAAAATAACCAATTACAATTTATAAATTCAGAAGCAAAAATGATATCAGTTCTAGGTATTATCAATGCGATAGTGCCTATATCATAGACGTGAGATTTTGAACTTTTATTGAATTGGGAAAGCTTAGATGAGATAATATGCAAGCATAGATCTGTCTTTTGCCTAAAGTATGCTACATTATTATATTTTACAAACGCATACAATCCTTACATATTAATCAATAGAGGATGGTTCACACTTCACTACACTTTGGGCTACATGCAGTAATTATGTAAATTGCAGTTACAGCGCGACCATGCCGGTTGACGCCAGGTTTATTTATTCTCCCACAAGAAACATGCAAATAAAGCATCGTGAAATCTTGAGCATTTCTTATAACATAACATTTCGTATTCATATACAATAAATAACATAAGCCGGGCTCCTCCCCGCCCAGAATAAAAAAAAAAAAACCAAACAATTTTGAAAATCCTATGGAAACCTTGGTATGCCCCCCCCCCCCCCCCCCCCCCAAAAAAAAAAAAAGAGTGGCTGATCCCACTCTTGTATTGAACAAATATTGTCATGAATTTTCCAATAAAGACAATACTAAAATGTGTTGAATAAAAGTCGGCTTGCTCGTGAAGTAAAACTCAACATCGAGCACGTTTGCAAAATGCTGAAATCTCATTGGTTGAATCTTTTAAATAACAAATTAAACCTAGTAACAAAAACACTGAACGGAATATTATTTACATGTAGTTAGGATAATGAAAAAAAAGTGAGCAAGCTCACATACCCCACGCTCCCCACATTGCTTGAGAATGCTGCACATTATGAAATGTAGTTTTGGGCAATCAGGTAGAAAATCATAATTGAATATCGGTTATAAATGGATACAACATCTCTCTTCCCTTTAAATTTCGAAGCTTCGAAGGCAAGTTTTTTTTTTTTTTATTGCCTCGATGATCGAACGGTGCAGTGTGCTGGTCATACGCTGCTAGATTCTGGTTCCGCGGGTCGTATATTTCAAAAGTACTAATTAAAGACGTTTAATTAAAAGGCTTTTGAAACAGTTCTAAACGTGTCGATCAAGAAGTCTTGGAGTTTAGTCATTATTATCTATAGGTAACATATGCTTATCAGGATTTAATTCTATCATTGCAACCTACCACTTAAAATTGTATACCTGTCCTGTCTATAACTTTATGCAATCGATAAATAAATAGTTGAACAAGTCTTTCAATCATTCGGTGGATGTAGAGATGTTCCATCTGTTTTTGTTTGTTTATGAGAGATTGGAGGCACACGTGGGTGAAAACAACTGATGACTCGGATTGATTTTCTGTATAATTTGTAGATTATTTACAATGATTTAAACAGATGACGCTGAGAAAACCGTAGTGGCGGATCTAAAGAGGGTTGCGAGTGTTGCAACTCGTCACCTATGGTTTATTTATTTTTTTCATTTTTAATAGCTCACCTGAACCGAAGGTTCAAGTGAACTTTTCTGATCGCCCATTCTCCGTCTATCCGTCTGTCTGTAAACTTCACATTTTCGACTTCTCCAGAACCACTGGGTCAAATTCCACCAAACTTGGTATAAATCATCCTTGGGTGACGGGAAATCAAGTTTGTTCAAATGACGGACCAGACCCCCATCAAAGGAGAGATAATCACGAAAATGCAAAAATAGGGTGGTGTCATTTAAAAATCTTCTCAAGAACCACTGGGCTAGAAAAGCTGAAATTTAAATGAAAGCTTTCTGATTTAGTGGAAATTCAAGTTTGTTCAAATCATGACCCTTCAGTAATTTGAACAAAAATTGCTAGATTTTGTGAGATCTATATTATGATAATAAAAAATATGACCACAGGCTCTCCTGCACAGACAAAAAACTTCGAAAATGTAACCTGCAACTCGGCTACTGGATCCCTGATGCCTTTTGATTTCTCGTTACTTGGATCACTCGAATCATTCGCTCTGCTTTTTTTAAAATATGTTTGTTAGCATAAGAAAATAACTATGCTTTTAAATTTTGATTGACATAGTGCGCTTAGTGTTTGGGGCCCATACAACTTATTCGATACGCAAAGAGCTTGTTCTGCATAAAATTAGGATTTTTAAAAATCGAGGCAGGTTATTTACAAACAAGTCGTTGTTGCACAGCAGGATTTCAACAGTCACGTTTAAAGTCAGCATGTCATAAATTCTATGGTTATTATAACGATTTAGTTTGCCCATACAACCTGCCATTGGGTCATAGGTTGTTAGATGTGCGTTTCATAGCTCAATCAGTGTGAATTTCTATTCCACAGGCAAGACTGTCTCTGTCTCCAGTTCAAAATTTGACACCCCGTTAAGGGCCACGGCCACGGGGAATTACAAATGTGACGACAACATCGAGGTAACCATGACAGATGGCGGTAAACTGAAGGTTCACAATCTACGATTCCAAGCTTTCCAGAAAACCAATTCCAACGAGTTTTTAGGAGGTGAGTTTATCGCGTTAAAAATAAACTTCGATATATTTTTTTGAAAAAAAAATGGCGATGGAACTAATGTAATTTACTTTCCAGATGTTAGTACGTGCAACTCACCCGCTAAACAGGAAAAGCGTTACGCTATCTACGTCATCATTGCTCTGGGCGTGGCCGCTGTTATCGCTGTCGTCATCATCGCTTTTGCCGTTGCTAAAAAGAATAACCACAGAAGCAGCTATCATCATATGGATTAAGAACTGCAAAACAATATGATTATAAGGGGGATAAATGGGAATTTGATTTTTCTTATAGAATTCCGTCGTCGGTCTGTTAGGAGGCTTCGCTATATCATTTTCCACCAAACTCTTGAATAATACCATTGTGTGAAGGGGACTCTTTATTTATTTATTGTTTGTTTTTTCGTCTTGTTCAAAAGCATATGAATTATAATTCCTTAATTAACGACGACAGTGCCAAATGATGCCATTTTTGGGATGTATTTCTCCAGAGCTTTCTTGGTCAAAAATGATACTATGCTTACAAATCACTAAGAGATAGTGTATATACAATTATACATTATTTATGTCTAAACACTTAACTGGAGTGGGGTCATCTCCTTGGCCCCAGAAGACAGATTGAAGTAAACCAAGTCACACAACAAATTGTTTCCTATGAAAAACGTCGTACTTTCAAGCGGGTAAAATATGTATAAAGGCTAAAGTTGGCGAATTCTGACCAGAAACCAGTGTGCTGGAGCTTTTCTATTCGAAATTCAATATCTTTAAACTAATATAATAATGAGGGTTGTATAAGTTTGCAGGTGATAGCTCCTCGTGAATTTAAAAGAAAATTAAATCCTAGCCCAGAGCGAACTTTTTCCCGACACCATGTCACTCTGATGAAATCAATTCACGTTCCTCTGTTGGACGCAAAACCACTTTATTCTATTTCAGTCATATTCTTGCCTTGCCATTTATCTAAATTAACGATTATTTTTCTACTTCATGCGCATGTGTATATACAAGTGCAACAAGTTCTTATACTAAAACAAATATCATATGATGTCAAATGAGGATTTTGGCATGTAATATAAAATTTATCATATTGTACTTTTTCATACTTCGATATTGTATAAGAACTAAGTAGTGTTAAAAAAAAAAAATATTTCATTGCGTCCAGAGATTATGTGTATCTCCAAATTGAATTTTCATAAAATGAGTGTTGTTATTATTCAAAGAAATATATCACATGCGGATTATACATGTTTGCACCTTTTAAGGCAGATAAAGGAATATTATGTCCAATGCAATATGTCTATTAATTAGCTCACGAATTCATAAAGAAAGCAATTTGATGATAACGAAATAAAGTCTATATTTCAGTTTTTATTTGAAGTTTTGTTCATATTTTGAATCAATCAGGATGTCTTGTAATTTATTGCGTATATTATAATACAATTCGCTTGCGGAAGAAATGGTGAGCTTCCAATGTTGAAATCTCACATTCTATAGATATCGACCATTTTGGGATTCTGCCACAGAAGACATGCTGGTTTACTGTTTTCCGATTAGTGGCTAGTCAGTTTTAGGTCACCTGAGTCACTCGGGTGACCTATTGCAAATGGTATCCGTCCGTTGTACGTTAACAATTGAGCATTTTTAATTTCTTCACAACTACTAATCCAATTCTTTCCAAATTTGATATGAAGCATCATTGGGACAAGGAATACATAAATTGTCAATTTCAGGACTTGCGCCCTTGGGGGTGGGGCAAAAAGTAACCATTTTTCAAAAATATTTTCTACAACCGCAAACATGTAAGACAAACTAAATGTATATAGTGATATAGAGCAGGAAGGCCTCTTCCAAAATTGTTAATTTCATGATTCCAGGTTCTGACTACAGGGATCACACTTGGTACATCGCGTTCATATGCAAAACATCTGAAACGCATCTTTAATGCTATTGATGTTAATGTGAAATATGTATAATTGGAATGAGCAGGGAGCCTTTTATCATAATTATAAATTTCATGATCCTATATAAGACTAATCATTAATTATGGACAGTGGTTGCATGTGTGTTTATGTATATACATGTATATAATTATGTTTATACACACATACAAGTGTCCTATCTAAGGTCAAGCACACGAATCATACAAAATTACTTCAGGACATGAACAATTTAAAAAATTGTCAAATTTTCGGGACATCTTGTCCCTTCTTCAGGACAAATTTACATAACACCGATAATTCTGTACAAGCTGTTCATTTGTCCTGAAGGAGGGACTGGTCGTCCCGAAAATTAATCATGTCCTCCATGATCATCAGTGTTTTGCATGTGGAGAGAGAGAAAGAGAATTCAGCAGAAATGATGGCCTATAATGAGGACTAGACAGAGACCTTTTCAAAAATATTTCATGTATTTGCATACAAGAATAAAATCTCCTATTGTGACCCAACCTTATCCTTCAGAGCCAAACTGCAATATATGCACTACATGATGTTTACATATCAATGAGACCCTGCTCCCCTTGCAGTTCCATCCTACACTGTGGACATGACTTGAACAAACTTGAATCTACACTCTCTGTGAATGCTCGCATAATAACAAGACTCATTATAAGACTTTGTTCTGCTGTGCCTCCTCCTGGTGATCAATTGTACCAAATTGTAATATCCTGAAGCTAATCACGGTCTGGTCGGACGGTATCATGCCTACAACATTTTCCTACTAAGTGACACTACGATTATAGGCATCCTCCTCTCATCATGGTGATCAATTGTACCAAGTTTAAGATCCTTGAGTTTACGATTTGGTCTGTATCCTGCCTAAAAGGCCCGGACAGACAGACAGACAACACTATTAGTTATATGGATTCTTGGCAGGGTATAAGGGACTCATATTCCCTGTCAAAGTTTATATTCTCCCGAGCCGTAGGCGAGGGAGAATATATACTTTGACAGGGAATATGAGTCCATATACCCTGCACAGAATCCATATAACGAATATGTACTACTGCAGGAGCAATCAATGTGAAAATCGAACATCAAAAGAGAGAGGTGGAGCCCTGCAAAAAAAAGAAGGAAAGTTGAGTGATGAAATCTTGTTCATTGCAACATTTATCTTGTATTTGAACGAATAACTTGTGAAAGAAGAACAATTGTATTTATTTATTGAAATTTCAACATTGAATTTAATGTTTAAAGAAGTTTGTGAAATCTAGGCATGTTGCGTTTATATATTAAGCCTAAAACCTAAATATGTGCAGCCGCCTTGAACGTTAACTATGACGTCACAAACGGTAAAATTTGTTTACAAACACGCAACCGGTATTGTTGTTATTACGTCATTAGCGGAGTTTTGGTAAAATTTATCAAAGTAAGTAAATGTAATTTTACAAATAATTTTTGAAAATATTCAAACATATAAGGTGGATAAATGCAAAATATTACGATTCCTTAACGAAGCGGTTAACTATGGAAGCCATTTTGTATCCCATCTATTCTTGAGCAGGGTAATATGGCCTCATGTACACGGCTTGTCGTCCAATCAAATGCCTACATTTTTCTTTGCCAGTAGTCATTATACCATAATATGTCCCGTCCTTTGTATAAAAACCGCTCTCAGTAATTAAATTAACCCTTTATTTTCGATAATAAATACACATAAAACAGCAAAACACTGAAAACATGTCCATCTTACAACTGAACTGACAAACCAAATTTGTTGAGAAAATTGCACTTTTTTTTTGCAAAAATATATTTTAGAGATGTATTACAATAGCAAGAGTCTATTTGTGATTTCTAAAAATGAGTCATAACAACAGATAACACAACACCTCCCAAAAAAATGCAGGGCTCGTTGGATGGCAGGAAATAGATGAAGAATCAAGGCACTCTAGAAAGTGATCACATACAATCCACCCCCCTCCTCTGAATTGGGAAAAAAATAACACATAAAACTTTCCACGAATCTTCGAAGAGCAAGTGCAAGCTTCATTTTTCATAATACAGTATGATAAACACCCGAGTTTATATCAATCTGTTTGTTGGCACTAAGTTACCTGGACTAATTATGTCTACAGGCTGCACATGATGGTTTAATTTGTTTTAAATACATATACATTTTTTTCATCGTCGGTACTCCTACATGTATCACTTCACTCAAGCATACTAGTTAAGTATGCCATATTTGGTAAATTGATAATATTGGGGGACGGTCCTTCATTTAGCCACATTGCTTGACATCTCCGGAAAGACAGTTGCCGTTGTTTTCGCTCAACTAAGACTTGAAAAGACATTCGTGCTGCAAGCCTGATCTGCGGTGATTCTAGTGTAGGGGTGTTAAATCCAAAGATCTTCCTCAAAGATGTCAAAAGCGGAGTCCGGGACATTAGCCCGACCAAGAAGAGCGGCATTCTCTTTATCGCCCACGTCCATCCTGTGTACACTGTTGCTTAGTCAGTTCGGCGCCCTCTCTCAGTTTGTAAGCATAGAATCTTCAGGTCAACATTTGTTTCCTGGGTAACAAGTAAATGTTTTCGCTGCAACAAAATAATTTAATTTTTAAAACTCCATAAAAATAACTGCATATTAATGTTTTCAGTTCTCACTGTATTTCCGTTTTCTTAATATATTGAAAGCAACAAACTTCAACGTGAAATTAAACACCTACATCAGTATTATTGTACCGCTGGAAGGGCTGTCATAAGGAAACACATTAACTATATGAAACCCTTAAAGTATAGCCAATGTTTGAAGTTTTTCACGAGCACAAACAGAAGGACATGGCCAAAATAATATGCCCCGATATCAAGATTCGCGGGGCATACAATAAAACATGTGTATGAACAAATCCATAAGCTTGGCTGTCCTGCACTTCCCTCACTGCCGCATGATGCTGATGATCTGTGCAAAGCTGTCACTCTTCATGTTGGCCCGAAAATGATAGCGTCCACTTAATGCGACAAGAAAATCACTTCCAGCTGACCATATATCCACCCGCTGTAATTCATCATCAAGTGTGATTAAATCAGAACTAGTGTTCTATGCTTCAACATTCACGTGATATAAATTTATTATTTTCAAAACTTTTCATGAATAACCATGAAAGCAAAGTATAACTTGTGTTGAAAGAGAGATATAAAAAATTTGTGTGGAGGGAACTTTTCTCTTTTTCTTGGAAAAAGTTGAATTCTCATTTAACTCTGTTTCTCTACGAGATTTCTAAATTGGTGAAAACAACACTTGTTTACTTCTGAACGAAAATTTATAGGGCACATAGTGCCTGCAAAATTCCGAGAAGAATTTCTATTTAAGACAAATCGCATGTTAAAAAAGCATAAAAAAGTTTGAGGTAAAACAACCTAATTTCAAAGTCAGTCATCAGGCTTTGTTCATGAAAAATCTTCTAATATCAAGTCTAACTAGAAACTACTTGTCACAATTGTTTGGGACCAGACAAGTGTATGAATCCAGAACTGTAGTGAAGTTTCTTCCCAGGAAACAGTGTGCTGCCATGCTAACTTATATTTCTGGGAAAGAATTACTTCAATCATTTAAAGATGCATCATAGGCAAATAAATGTAAATAATATGCTGTTGTCAGAATTACAGTCCTGTTAAGTTTACAAAGACAATGCAATCCTAACATGATAGAATTAGATAAAATGAAGATATTGTTATGAGAATGCCATTACAGTATTTGTTTTAGTCAAAAAATAAAATTTGCTCAACAGGAAGTTTGACATGCGGCAGTATTGGAAACTGCAGTTACAAATAGCATTTTCCATTACTGAGCCCGCTGCCAAATATGCAGGGAGGCTCGCGTGTGGTTCTTAAGGAGAAATGTGACAGAAATTGTCTATGTTAAAAATATTTCTAAGTGCGTCAAACAGGAAGTTGACATGCGGCAGATTGAAACTAGCGTTACACGACTAAGTTTCCAATAGAGCTCTGGCAAATAATCCAAGGATAGCGGCCTGTGGTTCCTGGAAATTGTTGAGCATGAAAATTGTCTGTGTTAAAATAATATCTCAAGTTGTGTCAAACAGAAGTTGACATGCGGCAGATTGGAAACTGCGTTATCACGTACAGTGTCCATACTGAGCTCCTTGCCAAACTATCTAGGAAGCTGGCGATGTGTTTCCTGATGAAAAATGTTGACAGAAAATTGTCTATATTAAAATATTTTAAGTTCGCGTCAAACAGGAAGTTGACCATGCGCAAGATTGTATTAACTCGCGGTTTAACACGATACAGTTGTCCAACTGACTGTAACTCTGTGCCAAATTAGGGAAGCTGGTGCTGTGGTTCCTAGAAAAATGTGACAGAAAATTGTCTATGTTAAAAATAATTCTAAGTTGCGTCAAACAGGAAGTTGACATGCGGCAAGATTGGAAACTGCGTTACACGGTCAGTGTCATGACTGATGCTGCTGTGCCAAATATCAGAAAGCATGGCGTATGTGGTTTTCTGAGAAAAATGTGAACAGAAATTTTGTGACGCCGAGACTAAAGTGATCCCATATGTCGCCTCCGGCTAACGCAGGCAGGTGACACAAT
This sequence comes from Ostrea lurida, assembly GCA_903981925.1. NCBI lineage: Eukaryota > Metazoa > Mollusca > Bivalvia > Ostreida > Ostreidae > Ostrea > Ostrea lurida. The sequence continues at coordinate 128,102 of CAJDSM010018031.1, forward strand.
AATGGTCAAGAACAAAGTTCAATAGGATCTTTGAGAGATGCTAGCAGTTATTGTTAGCTATAACAAATTGAATGTTCTGCTTGAGATTTTCACTCAATGGAGATGTCAACCATTGCCAGTGGAAGGGGCCGCAAAATTTGGGCTTTTTTTGGGTGCTTACAGGCCATTGAGCAGAGAAGGATCTTATTTGTGCCATACCTGCTGCGACAATGGGGCCCTGATTTTTGCCAATCTCATTGCGAATGGCTTAAACCTCTTACACAAGCTAGGAGTACTCGGGGCTTGTTCTAACCCAATTCCAATGGGAGATGATTGACTTATGAATAAAATGACACACAATCACGGTAAACTACTACGGGATCAAATGTACTGAGAGTTGGTCATTTTTTACTGATAATTGCTGAATAATTTACTGATAAATTGTGCTGTTGGTGCTGATAATTGACTGATAAAAAGTACTGTGGGTACTGATAGATTGGCCTGATATTTGCTGTGGTTTTTTACGTGTGGGTTGTACTGATATTGTAAAACTGATATAGTACTGTGAAAGTCTGTGGGTACTGATAATTGGCTGATAATGGTGCGCTGAATATCTGCCGAGGCTTATGCGCTCGCCCTGCGTCGACTTGCGGGCCGTGTGCACTGTGTCCCTCAGGGTAAAGAAATGCAAGGAATAAGAGGTCTTTGTTAAAAACAATTTTTTTTTTACAATTTTTGTTTTCTGATGATGCATTAT
>CAJDSM010018035.1:0-23439 GCA_903981925.1 Ostrea lurida
GAGGCATTATCCTTTCTACGTAGAGTCACCTAATATCTACACTATAACTACTCATACGATTGGCAAGATGTTTCTAGGTTATCGAATTTTGGGTCAAAGGTCAAAAGCAAGGCTCATAAGCATGTTCAGGCTGCTATCTTTACTGCCTATCATACATTGACCACATGGTAAAGTCCAATTATTTTGGTCAACGTAAGTCACTACTGGACTAAGTTAACGATAGCTTTCTTTAACTTGAACAATCTTGCGAGATTGAAAGATAATTCTGTGTATATGAATAGGAACATATGCATATATTAAAGATATCAACATACAAAAAGGCAAAGTTAACATTGTGTCAAACGTAAATCATATATCCAAAAACAACTACAAATCTAGTGTAGGGCAACACGGACCTCCGACAAAGCTGAAGGTAGGATCAGGTGCATTGGAGAGTTAAGCATCCTCCTGCTGACCGGTCACACCCGCCGTGAACCCTCAGTCGAATAATATAAACGGGATTACCCGTAGTCAAATCTATAGGAAATGACAGTCTAACAAAGGGCATGGAAACTAAATCAGTCAACATATGACTATAGTGAATAATTTGTAATGCGCAAACAAGGTATTATTAGCGGACCGTGAATTGCGAAATGAGTGACTTTAAACGAGAATTCGTTATTAACCTGCAGCATCAACTTTTTTGTTAGTAGATTCCTCGCTTGTAAAAAGTCCGCATACGCTTAGCATGCTCCTTGCGTATCGAATCAACTGTGGAGATATGCACACCCAATAAGCCAGGTGATTAGTGGTATATTTAATAGAAAAGGAAGTTACGATTGCAAAGTTAAAAGTCATCACGCTATCATATAATGTTAGTTGGTCAGTCTGCCATTAGAGTCAATGTCAAGTAAAATATCAAAATATGAAGAACAAAATACTCTGTATTGAGACTTAAGAAATGCAAATATGAGACTCCATGTGTGGGCTATGATACTCAGGTGACCTTTAAGGCCTGTGAGTCTCTTGTTTATTGTGATGTCATCTCGCCTGGAGTGCATTTAGGTAAATTTCTATGCAGCTTTTTTAATTTCCTCGGGTTTCCTTAACGTCGCTGAGCAATCAATGACTAATATGAAAAAAAAAATCTCGCACACTCACAAAGGTTAACTATTATGCTGTTGTTGGAATAATTCTATTTCAAAATTAAGTATTATCTCCCTCAGGCATAGCTCTGATTCTTCAACATATTTAGCTCCAGTCTTTGGCACACCAATTTTCAGCTTTACATTGTTTTTAATTACATGTTTTGGATTTACAAAATTTCCATATGAGCATCACTGAAGAGACATTTGGTGCATCAAAATTGGTACCGTATACCGGTAATATTAATACCATGACTCCTTGGTCGTGGCCTCTGCTGGTGGACTGATAGTCCCCTAGAGTTTCTACAGCCCAGCAGCAATGTACTTATATTTAACCAACTTTGCCTTAAAGTACAAAGTATTAGAAACATTTTAAGCCATGTTTGCACTCTGGCTGTTGGGTGTTTGGGTGTAACAGGAATTTAAATATGTTTTCTTAGCAACCATTATTATCACACCTCCAAACATTTATGATGCCATATCTTGGTTTAGTTTCAACCTGGATACATCAGAGTGGTATCAAATGAAAGCATATGAATTTTACTTTTATATGCTACAATTCATTAATATTATTAATTTTTGTAAATTATCATTACCATTTTTGTACATTATCAGCAGAACAGAAACACGTTTGTTTCTGGGAAATTTTGCAGACCAACTTTGGTTTAAATCACATTGTGTTGGCAACATTTTAAGTCATGTTTGCACTCTGACTGTTTGGGAGTCTAGGCGTTATGGGGATTTGAAAAACGTTACCATAGCTACTTTTACTAACATCTTCTAACATTTACGATGTTATCTTTTTTCAACTTAGATACATCAGAGTGGTATCAAAAGAAACCATATGAATTGTACTTTAATATGCTACCATTATAAGGACACAAAAGAATCTGACATATCTGCTTCATATTTGGATATTTTACTTAACATTGACTCTAATGGCAGACTGACAACTACATTATATGATAAGAGTGATGACTCTAACTTTGCAATCGTCGGCTTTCCCTTTCTATGTAGTAATATACCATTATCACCTGCTTATGGTGTGTACATCTCCCAGTTGATTCGATACGCAAGAGCATGCTATGCGTATGAGGAATTTTTAAAGATAGGCCAACTACTAACAAAAAAAGTTGATGTTGCAGGGTTATAACGAATCTCGTTTAAAGTCATCATTTCGCAAATTCTACGGTCGCTATAATGACCTTGTTTGCGATTACAAAGTATCACTAAGTCATATCTTGACTGATTTGTTTCATACCCTTTGTTAGACTGTCATTTTCCTACTAGACTTGACTCCGTGTAATCCTGTCTACTTTATTTCGACTACGGGCTCACGGCGGGTGTTACCGGACAGCAGGAAGATGTTTACTCCGCCATGAAACCTGACCCTGCCTTCGCTTTTGCCGAAGGTCCGTGTTGCCCTACACTCGATTTTTATATGGAATTGTTTGGATTATGATTACCCTTAACACGATGTTAACTTCGTCAATTTGTATGTAAACTTTCTCATTTGCATATTCATGAATATTAATGATTTTTGTAAAAAATTATGTTTTTATAGCTATTCTTTTTTAAGCTATGAACAAAACAATAAAACAAACATTTCCATGTAAATATAAATTCATGTAAATAAATAATTTGGAGTAGTAACGTTAATACGTTTCAAATTGATATTAATGAATGTACATGTATGTAAACTAACAAATTTTCATAAATTTGTGCATTAACACGCTTCAACTGAATATATTAAACCTAATGTAAATATGAAAGATCACATTTCAATATTCATTATAACTTCATGGTAGCACAAAATAAACATTTTAATGAAGGTTGAGTGCTTTATTACACAAATACAGTGAAGTTATGTGGGTGTGTCTTATTTCCTACTAGATTTGACTACGGGTAATCCCGTTTACTTTATTTCGACTACGGGCTCACGGCGGGTGTGACCGGTCAGCAGAGGATGCTTACTCCTCCATGGCACCTGATCCTACCTTCGCTTTTGTCGAAGGTCCGTGTCGCCCTACACTCGATTTTGTATATGTTTTTTTGGATTATGATTACGTATTACACGATGTTACCTTCGCCTATTTGTATTGAAATGGTGTGTTTATTCGCTCGGCAAGTCTCTCAAATAGATTACACCATCATTCAATATAGATATCCTCTATATATCACATGGATTTTACAAAAACATCCCATTATATTTCTCTGCTACATAAGTAGCCATGATGAAGATTTGTTATTTTTCTTTATGTTTACTTTTTTCACGATTTTAGGCTAAATGGATGAAAGGCGAGACAACGATAAGCATTGGTCAAACGATATTTGACTCGAGAATGTCCATTCCCTCTAAGGGTACAAATGATTATCACTTGCATATAAAACAAATGAAGAGATCTGATGAGGGAATATATAACTGCACTGATCTTTCTACAGACGAAATTTTCAAAAGTTATAATTTAAAATCAAAAGGTAAGAATTTGTGATTTGTTGTTGATCTTTTCTTGCATCTATGTAAACATACTGGCATAATGATTAATCTAGTGGTAAACGCTCTTGCTTGGTAACTGGGATGCCGTGTGAAACCTGAGGCGGTTAACATTTGTATAGCTACTGTTCCTTCACCAAACGATCGGCATTTGGAAGTGAAGTGTCGTAGGTCTTTCGGACACTATCTGAAAACCGGATGTTTTATGACTCTGACGGTAGGCTTCAGCACCCTTAAAGTTACAATCCAAAGCGCAAATATAGTACAAAATTTGTGGCATTTCACCTGCAGCTGGTGCCATCTCCAAACAAAGGAAAATGGATGAGATTAGACGTAAAACAAGAAATTGAAAATTCGATGTGGATTAAGCTACTTTGGTCAGGAAAAGATTCATTTTGACCTCAGACAATGGAAACAAAATAATTACACTTTTAAGAAATTATAATTTGATATCTATTGCTCTAAAACAATTTTTTAGAATTCACCAATAATGACATCTAAGGTGAAAGTGTGCAATATCAGCATGCATTTATTAACTGTTTAATATTAAGGTCATACGCAACGTTTCGTTATCTGTATATATTTTATAGATCTATTCTTAATATAAAACCATAGTACCCTTTGATATTCTTTGAGAAAAAATCAGACATATTTTCTGTGACTTTTTGAAGTTTGTTCCCCTCCCCCCCCCCCCCCCCTCATTTCACAATCAGTCCTACACCTCTGTGACTCCCCCGATTAGCTTTCAGTTATTGAAATTTTTGTTAATATTTCATATATAATGGGTTTGTTTCTTGATGAAAATTACTTTTGTTGTTGATGTTACTCTCATGTCAATATGATAAATTTTCACAAACTTCTACTATCTTTATAACAGCGCAAGCGGAAATAAGAGAGGGTGAGTATAGTGGACCCACAACAGAAAGTTATGAAGGCGAAACCGTTTATCTGTGGTGTAACGCCACTGGTTACCCTAAACCTGAGGTCACATGGTACACTATAGAGGAAAAAACCAGCTCAGAGCCAGAGAAATGGACATGTACGTTCATAGTTTGAAAATCTCTCTCTCTCTCTCTCTCTCTCTCTCTCTCTCTCTCTCTCTCTTTCTCTCTGTGTGTGTGTGTGTGTGCGAGCGTGTGTGGGGGGATGGGGGTGCGTGCGTGTTGTAATATACAACTGTACTAGTATGTATCAATGCTGTGTTTCTGTTTATTTCTATGGCATCAAATTTCGTGGATGTAGTAGTTTTGATCATACATAATTTCGAGGAAAACTGAAAGTTTCTTCTTTTTTTTAATACACAGATTTTTTTATCACCACGATCCTTTTTTTCCTGACACAATCACACAAAATAATGATATTGATGTTCATCAAAAAACCAGATCTTGTAGTGCTTATCGTGTTTTTATCATATTAAACGTAGATTTGTATTCGCTGATAAAGTGATTTGTTTGATGAATGTTACCCTTCTTTAGATTTAGGGATACAAGGAAACATGCTTGGAATACGTAACGTTTCCCGTTATTGCGCCACTAAATTCCAATGTCAGGCAATCAACACGTACGGAATGGACAAACCGGAAACCAGAGATATCACCTTCATTGTTAAATGTAAGCTCAACTTTATGATTCTCAAATTTTGCTATTTTGATTGAAAATTGCGATTGTTTTAGTATGATATTGGTAGTATGATATTGGAATATTAAGACACTGTAACATTGTATATTTTGCTGCTGGTTTGGGAGGCTCTTGAGCAGTTTTCTATGGGTATAAACCTAATATGTAAACAATCAAATATCATCTGACACATCGTCTACTCTCCATATTTGTATAGTAACATTCCATCATCTCCTGCATAGGATGTTTATGTTTCTCAACTGATTGGACACACAAGGGCTTGTTCTAATGATACTGCTTATTCTGCCTTCTAGACAAAGTATGCAGATATTTAACCTTTATCGCTCGTGTGTGAGTGTGCGTGTGTGTGTGTGACAAAAGGCTACAAACAAAACGAAACAATTATAAGTTTACAATCATGAGTCACCAATATACATATAAATACAACAAGTAAATACACACATGGTATCCTTCCAAATGGAATATTATGCCATTTAACATCCTAATTATATTTCGTAACCTTTTTCGCGATCAAATATTTGTAGAGGAAGGACGCACAAAAAAGAGTAAACTTGTATTAATACACTAATGACACTAATTGTGAATCGTAGAATAGAAATTAAATGAATGGGTAGGTACATTGACAAAAACTAAGTATGAGCACATACAATGTCATAGCAACAGTATTAAGAATTATTATTATTTAATAATGACAATCGAATTGACTAATTTGACAGGATGCGAGTATGTACACATGTATGATTTGACATGGTTCGATTCGATGTGTAGTATTTTGTAAGTACATTGGAAACAATAGATCATAAAAGAAAATACAAATATATAAACAAGATCAAAGACATAGATTGATTGATTATTTATTGTTTTACGCCCCACCGAGAATATTTCACTCATATGGAGATGTCACCAATGCCGGTGAAGGCCTGCAAAATTGAGGCCTGTGCTCGGCACTCAGGGCCTTCGAGCAGGGAGGGATCTTTATCGTGCCACACCTGCTGTGACACGGGGCCTCGGTTTTTCCGGTCTCATCGAATGACCGCCCATTTTAGTCGCCTCTTACGACACGCAAGGGGATGCTGAAGACCTATTCTAACCCGGATCCCCACGGGAATCAAAGACATAGAATTTAAGAGTGAATGTTAATACACCATAGCGGACCAAAAAGAAAAGATGAGAACAAAATGTTGCAGACGACATGCTGCGAAGAAATTCATAAGTACAAAAGAGTTCCATTATCTATAATACAATTTATTCGTATTCAAGTAATTTGTAAAAGGGATGTTTTGTAAATTGTAGACTGGATTTACACACCGCTTTATCCGTAAAGCCCAAAGCGCTTTACAGTATGATGAGTTTTTAATCGAGGCAAGTTACTTACAATCAAGTTGTTGTTGCAGGGGTTTAAAGGTAGCATTTTACAAATTCTATGACCGTTCTAATGATTTAGTGTCCCATGGCCAGTAGCCATTGGGTCAAATCCTGTCTGCCATGTGTCATAGCAATTGTCAGGCCTTTCTTTATACACTGATTTTGACTATAGATTACTCCGTTTAACTGATATGAATGGTGGGCTCGTGTCAGGTGTGGCTGGTCTGCAGGGGATGTTTGCTCCTTCTGGGCGTCTGATCCCATCTCTAGTGTAACCCCCTTGTCCGTGTTTGCCAAACTCTTGTTTTATATTCTGTTTTGGACTTGCGGAATTGATCACTGTTCATTAAATTGGTTTTTCCTTGTAACACGTACTTATATCAATCTGTTATCTCCCAAGAGGCGACTCTGACACCGTCATTCATTTATTCTGGAAAAACGGGTGCTATCTAATATACCAAAATGAATAAACATTCCCCTCATATCACACGTCTAGATCTACGTGATCTGGTCCAGTAAATATTCCAAAAATTAAAAGACTGGCACATGCTATTTTATTTCTTGCATTTCCCTGAAATATAACAGAAGCGCACTAGCTCTAAGTGAATTCTAACTTAGTATACAAATATCATCATTTTAGAGTGATGTATATCTAGTGTGTAGGGCCCTATATGCTAACAGACATGAAGAGTATAGGTGGTGGGTGGTAGGCTATCTAGTATGTGAAAAGTAAAGATAACGAACAGTGATAAATCTTTTTTAAAAATCCATTAAAAATACACAAGCACAAATGGAGCAAATACGTACCCCTGGATAACATTGATTGGATTAGGTGGCCATGTGGAGTAAGCATCCATTGTTGACTGGTTGTACCCGCTGTGTGTTCTTTATCTAGTCAAAGTCAGTGTACAAAGAAAAGCTTAACAATTAGTATGAAACACGTTAGTGCAGCATTTGACCTAATGACGATTGTAATTGCAAATAAAACCATTACATGTATAACGAATATGTAATTTGCGAAATGCTGAATTGAAATTTCTGGATTCAATGTAATTTGTCAGTAACTTACCTTGATTTAAAAATTTATCATAGACAGAACAGGCTTAATTGAGAATCGAATAAGCTGAGACATATAAACACTATGTACAGGTGATAATGGAATGCTTCTGCATGTATATGCGAAGTAAACGATACAGGATATGAAACCATCCAGTTTGAAATGAAGTTAAGCTATTAGTTTGCCATTAACATCTCCATGTCACGTTACAAAACCGAGAAAAGAAGGTGTATATGCCTTAAATATCTGTTAGACTATTGCACTTAAGAAAGATAAGTTTGATATTAAAATAGGCACTTTAATTTTAGTAATAATTCTTGTTCATACTTTATTCCAGTTTCTCCTGAAATTTTTGTCACAAGCAAACCAGATAGCAGATATAATGCCACTGACAGAACCTTAACAGGGAAAACTGGTGATAAGGTGGAATTAATATGTTTGATATATGCAAGTCTTCCTGTAAACATATCTTGGTTCAGACATAACACACTAATAAGCGAGTATATTGGTATAACCAATGAAACTAAGAAATCAGGACTCCTTAATGACTATTTGCATACAGGACCACCTACTTATGACAAGAGTAAGAAACAGACCTCCTTCGTTCTTGTGGTCACACTGGATAATGATGTCACGTTCACCAGCTATCACTGCCAGGCAGAGAATGACGTAGGATCGACCAGAAAGACAATCGACATCAAACGGAACACAAAACGTTGAAGTCACATTTTCGGTGTTCTAATATGGTGGAGAAAAGTTCTAATTTCGTGATCAGAAATGTTAGACGTTCGAACAGGCCACTTCAATCAATATGTTGAGTCAACTTGCTGAACATTTTATTGAGAGGAAGAGTGTACAGAGTTCACGTTTGAAAACATGATTATTAAGTTACTCTTTGCTTCGGGTTATGTTATCTAACTTACCTTCTCGATGAAAGTTAGCAGTATAGAGACCCAAAATCCCGACGTTTTTAAAGAGAGGGGAAAAAACCTTACAGATCCATCAAACATAATTCTATGTCAATGTCGAGCTTTTTATTGTTATTGAATTGACACCGTTAATGATATAAACTGGTATCTCGTGCATCTTGCAAAATTGTTTTCTTCACAGGTCTAATAAAATCATAGACTGACCTGAATCACACTAAACAAATGTATATTATATTTGAAACGGGTTAACTGATATTTATTTTGGATGATGCAGTGTATAATTTGAAAATTTATTATTGCAACAGTTATTATCCTAATACTGGATATATGATTTTATGAATGAAAAGTAAATAAAATTCAAACTGTCCAATATATATGTTGTTGTGTTGTGCTTGATGAATATCACTCAAGATAGCAGTTGTGTTATCATTAGCAACATCAGTATTTTAGTGCTTACTCCTCCATTGCACCTGATCCTGCCTTCGCTTTTTGTCGGATGTCCATGTTCCCCTACACTCGTTTTTGTCACAGGCACTTGGGGCATGGATCATGACCCCCCCCCCCCTTTTTTAATTCTGTTCTGGATAGATACACATATTTCTTTTCTACGATTTATGTTCTGTAAATATGCATTCATGATCATCCAAAATGTTATTTTTCGTCTCTGTCACGTATTACTAAAATATCACGTTCAGTGACATTTATAAAGACTCTCTTTATAATGTCACGAACGTTATATTTAGTAAATACGTGACAGAGACGAAAAATAACATTTTTGATGATCATTATGCATATTTACGAACATAAATAACGTAGAAAAGAAATATAAGTGTATCTTCCCAGAACAGAATTTTAAAAAAAAAAAAGGGGGGGTCATGATCCATGCCCCAAGTAGCCTGTGGTTTTTGTATATGTTGTTTTGGATTATGCTTACGTGTAACACGATGTTAACTTCGCCAGTTATTATTATTAAATACTTCCAAAATCCCAAGAATTTGATGGATGAAACTACAGGCGTTGAATGTTGATAAAACTCAAAGTACATTATAAATAGAACCTCGGAGGTAAAACAATACTGAACAAATCCCCGCGTGGAACTAAAAATAAATGATAAATTCGGCGTGGAGCTTAAAATAAACGACATACCAGGCGTGACCTAAAAATAGAAGTAGGAAAAACCAAGCGCTGAACGACGTTTAAACAAATGGCGGACGATCAAGAACGTAGGCGATTTGCGACGATAAATGATGATGAATTAGGGAAGATTATGGATAAAAATCATGCGAACAAATACTAGGAGAGCAACGGAAACCGCCATTAGAACAGTTCAGAACTTCTTTGAAAGAAAAATCCTGGAATGAAGCCTTTCAGGAGCTAACGAACGAATTTATTCCGAGGCCAATTAAGACAAATTAATAACGGAGAGCTGAAAAAAAATACTTTGATATCTCTGAGACATGGACTAACAGATTCTGACGCAGGCACGCTATATCTTCGCGAATCTGGTTTGGTTAAATAAAAATTTTGTTATATTTTCTACTGAACGCACTTTGTATTATGCTTTATAATGGAATTTTTGGATAATTAATTAAAACAATTATTGAATTCTGAAATCGGTAGCCTCTGATTTATCAACCCGGGAATGTGTATTCACCTCGGCCGTGGCCTCGGTGAATATCACATGCCCCGGGTGATAAACTATCAAGAGGTCAACCTCATCAGAATTCAATAATTGTATAATATTGTAAGTGAACCACGTGAAATTATTAAAAGAGGAAGCTTTGGACAAAAAATGAGCGATTCTGAATATAAAATGGCAAAGTAAACAATGTGTTAATCGTAATCAGGGTCCAAAAAAACATATATACAAAATCGAGTGTAGGGCAACACGGACCTCCAACAAAAGCGAAGAATGTGAATTGGAAAATAATACATTTAAAACAGATTCAGTTTACAGGTATTTCATAATCATTTAATCATGAACTTCGGTGTTTCGATTCATTCCCGATGATCATGTACTAATACATCCCGAGAGATCCGAATATGGCAGCCAATAAAGAATGTTCACGCATGCGTTTGTCAGTTTTGCCACAAAATTCTTCCTTGGAGGTAAGAAAACAAAACAAATTAATGTAAATCAGTACACCAGTATGTTGTCAAAATTTTTTATAGCAGAGTAATAAAACATGTGAAATAATCGTTGCCCTGACCGAAAAATTAAAGTCCAGGCAACGATCACAATGATATCACAAATGTTTATATACAGTGGATGTGAAAAATAAAAACAAAACATCAAAGAAATGAAAACATATATCACGATATACACAAATGAATGCGTATTTAAAACACTGCTGCTGAGTAACAATATTTTATAGAACATACAAAATATTAGTCATGTAGTTTATCAAATATCTACAAGTCTATGTCACAGAGAGTAGTGAGGCACTTCATGCCCTTTTTTTCTAAAAATAAAAATATTTACACATATATCATTACAAATGCGCGTTGGTTTTGGCGGGCTTTTGATATTATCGAGACTTGCTAGTCGACAACAGGTGCTTATGGTAGTGGTGAACAAAATACAGTCCTTAGTTACAGAGTGTACTGTGTCACAAGCCTTATGTTATGATACAGTCCAGTAGATTTATCATACAAATTAAATCCGACCTAATACTACAATTTGATGAAATCATTGAGGCAATATCTTCAAATTCTAATTTTAAATTATATTGAACATTGCCATATTTTGATTTATTTATTATAGATCTTACACATAAAGAGACGTACATTTATGTGAAGATTTTCCAAAAATATGAATGTAGGAATCTACATTATTACTTGATTGCATACTAAATCATTTTTAAAGTAAATATCACGAATGAGTTCAAGTATATTCAATTCATTTTTATTTTTAAATCGTCTTTGCTGAAACTGAAAAAGGGATAACCAGCGAGGAAATATGAGAAACTCTTTACTTTTGTCACATATGCTTACCTATAGATTATAAAACAGAATTATGTACATAATTAAAAGAAATCTAGGACAATTTCAAAATTATCAATTGATTATCGTTAGTGAAAAAATGACCATTTTCTTATGCTAAGATTTTAAATTGGGCAGGCAATACTGCTGCACTCGATTTTGCAAAATTCAAGAGTTGCTTCCCTTAAAAACATATTGAAATATTTTCATTTGCATTTGCTTTTCCTGTATGTGCTTTCGAAGGACCTTCCAATGTTTTGTATAGAAATGTCCACTGATCACAAAAAATAATCCCATTATACTAACATTGACTGGGAAAACAACTGCTGTTTTCCCGTTACAAGTAACTTGTACTAAATTCAATGAGCATACTCCATTCAACGTTTTGATACAGAACAGACATTACAACAGAAAGATAACATGTTCATTATTTGCTCAAGATTTCCATTGCGAACACGAATGACAACAAACATTCATGTAAAACACGTGGTCACACAAGTCTCTTCTCACTACTAAATCACACCTAGAATACCGATCCCGACACCCGGAATCTGAAAGGAAAAAAAATCTTCCTTTGGAATATCTTAAATGTTAGATGAAAAAGTGCAATTTAAAGAGTTGCTAAAAATGTTATCCATATTCTTGATCAATAATTGTTCGCTTGTTCTATCATCAACTTATTCTGTTTAGCGGTGCAGTACCTCCTCCTCCCCTCGGGAAAACTGGACATAGTGTAGCTTTTCCCTTGGGGAAAAGGCTATTGTAGAATTTTTCCTATAGTAGGACCCCCCCTCCTTCACAGTTTTCATATAGAATCTTGGAAGTCAATCGAGCTTTAAATAGCTGTTTTACAACGGATGTCTTTTAAAGTTACGTTTACTCGCATTTGTATACAACTTTGGATGAAATTATGTGTTTTACTGATAATAAAAATGTATAGAATTGCATATTTCAAAAGACAATATCTTATTTTATTGAGAAATTAAAATTGCGTATTTATAAGATAAATTTTAAAACGTGTATGAATACATAAACACATGCATGCACTTGTTCTGGATTTGGTTTGAATATACTTTCTAAATTGTAAATAACAAAGACTTTCTTCCTTTCCACCAAGTCATTCTAAGTTTAAACTTAAGTTTTCGATACCAAAACAATTCTTAAATGTTTTTTTTATTTTTTTTTTTATGTATAAATTATGAACTAATACACCAGCTTACGATTTATGTTATCTTTCGACGAATGTTTGTAAATGCTGGGTAAGTCTGCATGTATTGTAAAATTAGAACGGGTGTACATGTACGTCATTCCCAACAAAACGTGAGTACAATTCATTGGTTTGGGGAAAGGCTACAATGCATCTCTTACCTGAGACTGTATCCCTCCTACAGAGACCTCGCTTACATAGTTCTACCTCCGATGGTTTTTCGCGGACGTTACAACTGTTACTTAAATTACTACTTATCAATGAATCACCACTAAGGTAATTGGAAATCAGACATGATTTCCGTGATGGCAGTCTGTTTACAATAAGGAAAAAACTCCTTTTTATTTTCTTAATTTTTTTTTATTGGTAGCCAGCTTTTCGTGAGGGAAAGCCAACAATAGAGCCAGTTTCTGGGGGGGGGGGGGGGGGGGAGATGGTTTGGGGACAAGGCTACAATGTGCATCTCTTACCTGAGACTTGTATCCCTCCTACAAGAGACCTCGTTACATATTCTACTGGTTTTTCGCGGACGTTACAACTGTTACTAGTTACTCCAAATGTATCCAGACATTGAACGTCACGTGTTCTTCTGCCCTTTCCGCACGTAACAGAACACTAAAAACAAATCAAACACTGTAACATCCCATATATGCTCTCTTTTTTAATACAATGAACACATTTTTGAGACAAGAAAGATATCTTTAAATTAAAATACATGTATGTAAAGGCAAAGATAACGAACAGTGATATAAATAGCGACACATTTGTGTTACGCAATTTTGTATTTAGAATCAAGAAAAAAGCATAAAGTTTCACGCTTTCTGAGGAGTGCACACTAAAATTACATATTTAAATTTTTACATATGATGTGTACATTTATTACCCACTGGATGGTTGGTTGTATATTGTTTAACTACTTAGTTTTATTCAACATCCATTGGACAAAGGTATTTCCGATTGGTACGTACAAGTAAATACACGACGTATACGGTGATTTTGCGTGAGGTTAGATTATTGACGTGAGATTCGAAAGTAAAATAAGACATCTATCATTGGGTGATTTTATATTTGTTTTATCAAACTCGAATGTTGTAAATATAGCAAATGCTACACAATCCCAAATCGTTGAAAAAAAACGTAAAATCAAGTACAGTATCTATATCCTAGACCTTTTCCATGAAATACAGTACCTACCTGTCCCCAGGTCGACATAAACCATTGTGGACCACAAGACCTCTCCACCTGGCAGGGTTTAATGTTTTCAGGTTTGTCTTGCATTGTGCATCTGTAGTCTGGTACGACTGTAAATCGCCCTCCTTCCGTCTTACTGATACAGACAACATCTCTCTTCTGATACCCGCTACCACAAGTAGTATTACACTACCAAAAAAAGTAGATCAAGTGGAAGAGGGTACAAAATAACAGATATGAATACATGTGTATAACCGGGTAGTTAATAAATCAAGTTAAGACTTACAGGTATGACTGTATAGGTTAGTAAACGAATCGGGTCAGGACGAACAGGTATGCTACCCATATCTGTTTCGTGCTTAGATATTTTATTGAACATCGACATTTACGGCAAGCTAACAACTCAACTTTATGACAAATGGGATGAATAGATGCTTTTTGAGACACCGCAGAAGTATGTTATCGATTCTAATTTTAGTCACGGCGTTACATGATTCAGCCTCTAGGTAGGTGGCTAAAAGCGCAGACCCCGAAGAACTCGAGAAATAAACTAAAATATCACAGTGCAGCACTTCTGGTAAACTAATGTACCGGTAGTAGTTAGGACTACTAGAATATAAACCGTGTATATCGGCCTGGCTAGCTCAGTGGTTAGAGCGCCTGACTAATGATAATGCAAGGGTTCTGGGTTACCGATTCCCCATCCAGCCAAAGATTTTTCCTCTCCCCAATATAATACAATTTTGGACTCCAGTTTTGAATAGGTAATATCTCTGGTAGAATGGAACCATCTGGGAGGAAACGTCTTTTCGTGTCCATGAACTTATAAACGCCTACTATTCCAAGCTTTAATTCCTCTGCTATTTCGTATATTATTCAAAAATGGAGTTTATTATATACAGATATATTAAAATCTTTTAAAATCTGCCGCAGCTCCAACACTGCATATTGAAATTCAATTTCCATGAAGTGAAGTTTAGATTTACCGTGAAAATAAGTTGCCATGATGCTCCACCTGAAGTCTACATTTGTGTCGAAACATTTAAGAGTTCCTTATTCGAAAATCGTTTATTCATCTTCTTCATCGTCAACTTCCAATAATTGTGTAGCAGCATTTTATAACCACCTGATTCAATACATAAGAGCTTGTTCTGCGTATGACCAGTTTTGAAATCGAGACAGGCTACTGACAAACAAGTTGATATTGCAGGGAGTATCAACAGTCATGTTTAAAGCCAGAATCTCGCAAATTCTGTGGTCGTTATAAAGATCTAGTTTAATTTGCCCTTAGAGCTTGCCTTTGGTTCTAATGCTGTCTGACGTGTTTCATACCTATTGTTAGGTCGTTCTTTATACACTGACTACGGATTACTCCATTTACGTCATCAAGACAATGGGATCACGGCGGATGTGACCGGTCGACCGGGGATGCTTACTCCTCCTAAATACCTGATCGCACCTCTGGTATATCCAGGATTCCATGTTTGCTCAGTTCTTATACTGTATTTCGTTTCGGACTTTCGATTGATCACTGTTCGTTATCTTCCCCTATTCATAAAATTAACGAATCAAACGAAAGCTAACATATAAGATATAATATATACAAGTTATTTA
Organism: Ostrea lurida; assembly: GCA_903981925.1. Lineage (NCBI taxonomy): Eukaryota > Metazoa > Mollusca > Bivalvia > Ostreida > Ostreidae > Ostrea > Ostrea lurida. The sequence goes on from CAJDSM010018035.1 coordinate 15,601, forward strand.
TTCACCTTTCCCCATGATTCAGTGAACCAAGTGCCGTAGCAAGTTTGCCTTGATTTGCAGGGACGCTCTGTGTCAGGTTTATCACGCTGAAGACAGCTTCTTCTGGGGTCCGTATGTGAATTATTTCCGTGGCATACTACTTTTCTTGTTTGTTTACCTTCCCCGCAATCAACTGGACACTGAATATGCACATGGAAACGACACTAAATTCAATTACTGTATAAAGACCTTTCTTGGTGAAATTTTTAACTTGGAGACCTTCGTAATTTCTTCCTTGTAGCTTTACTTGACTTCGATGTTTTCTAAAATGTTCTGTAAAGTGATAAACTGTTATAAGTTATTATTGATAACTTACGTCTCTGGTCCATTCAGTGGTGTACCAAGACTTCATACTAACATATACAGATGACACCGTTGTTGTCCTGCATTCGCCATAACTACATTCTGACTTAGTCTTTGGTTTTTCCAAAAGATCACAAAAGTCTCTTCGAACTCGTCTGCCATTATGTGACATACACGTAACACTGCGCATGCGCTTTCCACGGCCACATGTCACTGAACACTTAAATGAGAAAATAGATAATACTTTACGACTTATCAATTCATCAATCAAAATAAGCAAAACTCTTTTCATCAGTCAATCACCTGAGTCCACCTGCCGGTTGTCCATTTAAAGCATGGCGCGGTATTGCACGGTTGAGTTGTGTTTGGTCTTTCTAAACCTAAACAATCGTTATCTACGACCGATATCAGAACATTAGGCGAGGCCTCGTGTACACACATCAATTTTCTAGTCTGCTGTCCCACACCACACGTGGCGCTGCATGCTGACCAATCGGAGGGCTGCCATCGACTGTCAAAAAAAGAAAGAAAAGAATATATAAGTCGTTTTCCAGAGACATTTTGACATAATTATCTCAAATTATATGGTTAGAAAGTTCTTCCCATAACTACATGCATTCGTGAATTTGTGGTGAAAAGCCCCATCTATTCCATGTTTTGCATATGTACAGAACATTCATAAGCTTTTCAATGAAATATACTTGATAATAGTAATATATTCACCAATCCTTATTCAATCACTTATGGTATGTAAGAGGCATGCCGACCATTATTATATAATATTAATATCATATATTGTACCACATTATACGATTTATGTTGAACAAACCTCGTCACATAACGTATTCTGAAAATTGAATATTATTCAGTTTAGATTTAAAAGACTTGCAAAGAAAACAGTCAATTTGGACTGCAGTGTGGCATCAATAATGAATTGCTTTACTTTTTGTTTTATTTTTTGTATCTGTGTAACTGTTAAAACTTCTACAAACATACGTACTGGTTTTCCCATTTTGGACAAGGTTTCAGTGCACAAGGTTGCGATCCAAGCCCGGGTTTTGGTGTCATTAAACAATTCTTATCCTCTACACGTGTGTTTCCAGAAAAGCATTCCAATAAAGGTGATCTTGTGCCTTTGAATACAAAACACGACATAGAACTACATGCATTTCAAAATATGTGTAAAGCAATGGTAATGACTTTTTTATACTTCGTTTTCTCTTCATAGATGGTCTTCATTGAACTGTGTTATTTGAATTAGATTTACCTTGACCACATGAAGCAGAACATGGAGTATAGTCCGTGATCTCCCATCGTAAATCTTTAGTACTTGGAATGGCGTTATCGGCAACAGACGGATCTATTTTCACCGTCTGTCTGTGGTTGTCTGATTGAGTTTTATAGAATGTCTTCGATTCTGACAAGGCGCCAGTTTGTGATGAACTATTCTTCTTCTCCATGAATGTAAAACTTTGGGTGTATCCAGGCATTGCACGAGATCCGCTGTGTTTTTGGTCATGATGACGTTGATGATGACGATGATGCGGCCTTGTTTTGTTTTCGGAACTGCTGTTGTTGTTGATTGATAAGCTGGGAAATTGGGATCCATGATCGGAATGAGAAATATTGTGACTTCTACCGAAATCATCTTCAACAATGATAGCATCATACGAAGACTTTTGGGACACTGGTCCATGAGGAAGACTGAATTGGTAGAAAATCCCAGGATTGTGACCAAAAGAAAGCACCTTTCAAAAAAAGACATGATTATATTACTTGTAGTCGGATACAATGATGACAAAAGATTATGATATTCTCTAGAAGCCGCAATCTGTATTCTGCGATGAATCTTTATGATACTCAGACGGTCCAAAACAAAAGATTCCAACCACATTTGTTCAGTTTATTTCAGGTTCAAGTTTGTTTTGTGATCCCGGGCCATATACTTTCTCATCGACGTGAATTATACTACCCACCAAAATGTCTAATCTCAGAAAAAATCGCATTTGAAATTCAGTATTTGGTTGCTGTTTCCTTTTCAAAAGTATGAGAGCTTCATTGAAAAAATGAGTTTCAGGTAAGAATTTTCAATTTCATTTATTTGTAACTTACGTATAATCATATAAAAGATAAATACCATGATATCTATGGGCTTTGTTGTGGGCCCTTTCGATAAAATGCATTCTCCTGGGCACTTATGTGTTCGTCTGCTGTGATATCGGAACGCTGATCCTGCTGCATTATATTTCCCGTCACGTGACAGTCGCCGGTTGCCATTTATAAAGTATCTGCCCTCTGATGTCCGCAAAGCTATGGTTAAATATGTTGAATTCTAAGTATGAAATATTTTGACACGAAATGTTGTTACGAAAATTACATTACATAATTTTAAATTTGACACAATTTCGTGGTTTACATAATGTTCCAAAACCTTATCCACATTCCCAAGATGTGGTATCAGCATTTATCTTTCTTTTAAGTATTCAGTTATTCCATTAGTGATTGCGTTGCTTTTTATTTGAAAAGCCAATCTTAAATATCGTAAGTCCATTTAAGCGCGGTAATTTCAAATGTTACGAGAAAATATTATGGTATAATGACATCTTTGTTTTTATTACTAAGTGAAATCATGCTCATGACACTTTTACATTTGTAGTACAACACTGCATTATATCTTAGTTTGTTGATTTGAAAATAAGAAATCTTTATTGGAAAACAAATGGATAGCAGCACCCGGACTTGGATTTTACCTCCTGGAGATTAAGTGAACAATTCCAAGAATCATATCTTCACTATTAATACATATAGTATACAGACGAATAGATTACAAAACCCCGAGTTTTCGTTTTCAATGCTCAAAATAAGTACCAGATGGATTTTGTTTTCTCGACTACTTCATGATATACGTATGCCTTAAATACAAGAGCATGATTTGTAATACACTAGTAGTCTAAATAACCATGAATGACAGTGTTTATTGGATTCCTGGCATAGCATCAGAAAAAGTCTGTTCCCAGAAAACTATCATTCTGTGTTGATTTTATACAGCATGTCGAAACTCAACCTCCTTGCAAATGTGGAATTGTCAATGTGCAAGTCATAGGTAAATGAATATATAAAGAAAAGATAAAGAATACCTATGTAATTTCTACTCTGTCCTAGCTGAGTAATATTTATGCTTGTCGCTCCAGCAGGCAGAGTTCCGATTTTATTGTAACCATTACTCAGTTTCTTGGTTTCAAATGTATCTTGGACCACACGGCATGTCGACCCATCACCATTACATACACCACATAGGTCACGAGTTGCCGCTGAACCAACTTTGTCGTCGCATCCTATTTCCTAATATGATAAAAAGATTAGATATACAGTATGAATAACAAATAAACAGGTAGAATGCTAGACACAGATAGACGGTCAGACACATCGGCGAATCGACAGACTGCCAGCCAGCTACCTAGCTCTTTCTCTCCCAAACCAAATTGCAAATAAATATTATTTTCTGGTAATGAAATGAAGAAAGAAATATCAGCTTACTGTACATATGCCCTCGATGCAGACAGAGCCTTGATTTTTGTTACACACGGCACCGTTCTGCGCATGCTCAGGAAATGTGTTGTAGAAACCATATCTGTTGGCTCTGCAAGTCAGGTCACACTCCCCATTGCCTTTCACAAAAACGTCATATTATAACATCGACAGCACAAATGATCTATATAGGTAGTACGTATACGTTTCATCATTAGACTGACTTTGTATTGAATTGCTTTTGAGTGAGTGCGTCATTATATTTCTCAACTCATACCTACTGTTTTTATCCTAAAATGATATGGGAATAATGCTTCTCTTCGCGGCATTTTATGGTAAAGAAAATGTCTAGATAAATCCTAATAAATAAAGTCCTAAATGTTAACACTTGTAACTTTGACAGACTTTAGCCGCATATGTTGTTAAGTTACATTTATCAGATCTCTCTGAAAACAATTCCGATTGTTTGAAATTTGACGTGTAAAGTAAAACATTGTGGGGTAGTTATTCCAACGAAATGTCAATTACATCCTCTCATTCAAAAAGATGTTGAAAAGGACCACACTTTTAATCGGTTTATTTAGAAACATGCTTTCTATAAACAGAGGGCGGTATTTCAATAACACAAGCGTCTGTGCTAATTCCATTCATTTCCTGTTCTGTGTCTCTCTTCCGCTTGAACATGGTGAAACGTAAACGCCGTCTGATCTCGTACAAAGTTATTGTTGACGATTTAATTCTGCACATTGTGTTTCTTAGATCAAATTAAGAAAAGACGGAGGCAAACGACTTTTTCACATGCCAAAATGCATTCTTGTCACAATAACAAACATATGCCATGAATGTTGTTTATCGCTTATATGATCTTCGGAGTTTTTGGATTTTCTTTTCAAATACAATTCCGCATGTACATAGCTTACATTCTCTGTTGCATAAGGCAGATGTCACATTTTGACATTGCCAACATTGTTTTCGGTTTAAAATGCTTGAACGAAATTTGGAACTTCCATGCAAATACGTAATATATTACCGAACTACAAACAAATATTCCGTCAGTTTCGTTTTCTTAAGATATCAATTCTCAAAGCAATAAAAACATCTTTGGACCGTAAAATGCGGTTGGTTATATGATTAGAGGTTCCAGAAGACTCGGTCAAGTGCAAAAGGTACGAATCACGTGATTAACCACGGATGAAATCCTGGAAGTGCGCGCAAGATATATTTTAACTAATATACATACATGTATATTTACATTAATTTTATGGATGACATAGAATGGTGTTGATCTTTTATTTAAAATCGCAATAGTTAAGTTATCTAAGAGAAATATTTTGGTATAGAATGAAGTTTACATAATTACTAGGATTTACCTATATCATATGGTTGCCATCGATAATTTCTACCGCCAAATTTTTTGTTGTCATGCGAGGAGCACTGCTGCTGTCGTAGTGTTTTCTGGCCCGTCACACATTCCTAAAAAGTACAGTGATATCAGACAGAATTTATAAGGTAAAAATGTCTTTCATGGCTGTCTGACATTCCTTGCTTTTCGGTGAATTGATACAAACCATTTGTGCTGTAAAACAACTGCTAACTAGTACGCTTGAATAATTTTTCAAAAATACCTGTATGATTTCCCACAGAAAAAAAGGAACGCGTTTTCATCTTTCCTGTTTGTATAATTATTAGGTAAAAATATTGTTCCTACATAATGGTATTAAATGTGAATAATTTTGAGGTTTACATGAACATTAGTATTTGAACATTACCTTTTTAAGTGTAACAATGTTTCAGTTAGTATTACTATTACTTAATCCATTACTTACCTGTCTATTGCAAACTTTATACTCTATATTTTCAGATGTGCACTTCCGCGTACTGTAAAACAGAATATAATGCACGTGCTTAGATATGATGTTAAAAAGATTCTGCGCATATGGACATACAAAATACCATCTGAATACCGGTTTGTTACTATTACTTTTGTTTGAAAAGTTATAGTGTTTGCACGGGTCTTGAATGGTGTTTGCCAAATTCTTGTTTTGTAAACTGTTTGGGACTTGTGAGATTGATCATTGTTCATTATCTTCGCCTTTTCAAGGTATTACTTATCCTACTAAGATTTGTCTATAGTGGATTCAGTGGCCATGTAACGGAGAGAGAGAGAGAGGGGGGGTCATGATTGGTCAGTGCTTAGAGCGTTTGCGTTGTGATCAGGGGGTCGTTCGTTTGAATTCCGCTCGTATGTTGGTCAGGTCAAACACACGACATACACACAGGTAGCGAGGACTCTCTCGCCAATGCCTGTCATAAATGAGAGTCGCGGATTCTTAAAACCCGAGGCCCTGCATGGCGACAGGCGTTGGCACGATAACGCTCTCACTGTGCTATGGCCACCATGTATTGGTGATTGTGACACTTCACCTAGGTGATGCTTCCATTTGAGAGAAAAATTCAAAAAATCAACAAACAAAAGTTACATTGATTAGATATTGTAATACAAATGTTAGTATGCTCATTGGGGGGTTATGCAAATTCCGCGGGTAAACATGGCCTAAATATAGTGGTCGCGAAAATACTAGTACATAGAGATATTTTTCACAACTTTGCCAATGACGGAACCATCTACCCTGGTGAAATATGCCGCATGGAAACGATAAGTTCAGTAAATATAACTTCCAGATGTTGCAAGATACAAAAAGATCAAATCACCATTTGGTTGGTGTTGAATGATTGACGAAACAGGCAGTCCACTGTTCAGAAGCGGGCAGAATACAATTTTCAATGTAGATTTGTGTTGACACTTACGAACAATTTTAACATTCTTTATGAGTTGATAATTCTATCGAGATAGGAATGGATGAATGAAGAAGATGTTTGGAGAAACCGGTAGGTATTTGCTCAGGAGGAAGGCAAATACACCGTAAGAGTGCATTAGAAACACACTCAGTTTCAAGAACACACACGAGCTCAGTAGGAAGAGAGGTCTTACAGGCAACAGTTCCCTCAATGAGGATCGCTTAGTCGAAAGAAAATAAAGCCTGGCTCAACAAAGACTATGTAAAAGAAGGGGGAAGGTGTAGAATTACCTGAATAATTAAAAAGACACAAGTACCACACCATTTAGAAATAAAAAATGGCGAAGTAACAATGTATTAAACGTAATCATAGTCCAAAAAACATATACAAAATCGAGTGTAGGGCAACACAGACCTCCGTAAGAAGGCGAAGGTGGGATCAGGTGCCATGGAGGAGTAAGCATCCTCTGCTGACCGGTCACACCCGCCGTGAGCCCGTAGTCGAAACAATGTTAGCGGGGTTACCCGTCGTCAAATCTAGTAAGGACAATGACAGTCTAACAAAGGGTATGAAACAAATCATCAACATATGACTTAGTGATAATTTGGTAATCGCAAACAAGGTCATTATAGCGACCGTAGAATTTGCGAAATGATGACTTTAAACGAATTCGTTATAATCCTGCAATATCAACTTTTTGGTTTGTAGTTGGCCTCGCTTTAAAAAAAACCATCATACGCATGGCATGCCCTTGCGTATCGAATCAAATGGGAGGCATACACACCATAAGCAGGTGATAGTGGTACATTACTACATAGAAAAGAAAATTGACGATTGCAAAGTCAAAGTCGTTTATCATATAAATGTTAGTGTCATCTGTCATTAGAGTCAATATTAAGTAAAATTAAGTAGAAGCAAAAGCAATCAGATATTTCTGGCCTCCGTCAAGGTTACATTAAAGTTTTCTGGATTCAGAACCCGGATCTGCATCCACCAAAATTTAATAGGATCTGTCTTAGACAAAGATAAATCTGCGCACCAATTTTCAAAGTGATCTGTTTTTGCATGAAGTTGCTAACCGACAAAGTATTCTAAAAAGAAAATCTGTGAGCGCCGCCGATTTTATAACCTCCTTGGCGGATGTAATAAGAATGGATAGTAAAATAAAAT
>CAJDSM010018035.1:23464-37477 GCA_903981925.1 Ostrea lurida
AGGGAGAATATGTATTGGTGATGGTGACACTTCACCTAGGTGATGCTTCCATTTGAGAGAAAAAATTCAAAAAATCAACAAACAAAAGTTACATTGATTAGATATTGTAATACATGTTAGTATGCTCATTGGGGGGTTATGCAAATTCCGCGGGTAAACATGGCTAAATATAGTGGTCGCGAAAATACTAGTACATAGAGATATTTTTCACAACTTTGCCAATGACGGAACCATTACCCTGGTGAAATATGCCGCATGGAAACGATAAGTTCAGTAAATATAACTTCCAGATGTTGCAAGATACAAAAAGATCAAATCACCATTTGGTTGGTGTTGAATGATTGACGAAACAGGCAGTCCACTGTTCAGAAGCGGGCAGAATACAATTTTCAATGTAGATTTGTGTTGACACTTACGAACAATTTTAACATTCTTTATGAGTTGATAATTCTATCGAGATAGGAATGATGAATGAAGAAGATGTTTGGAGAAACCGGTAGGTATTTGCTCAGGAGGAAGGCAAATACACCGTAAGAGTGCTTAGAAAACACACTCAGTTTCAAGAAACACACGAGCTCAGTAGGAAGAGAGGTCTTACAGGCAACAGTTCCCTCAATGAGGATCGCTTAGTCGAAAGAAAATAAAGCCTGGCTCAACAAAGACTATGTAAAAGAGGGGAAGGTGTAGAATTACCTGAATAATTAAAAAGACACAAGTACACACCATTTAGAAATAAAAAATGGCGAAGTAACAATGTATTAAACGTAATCATAGTCCAAAAAACATATACAAAATCGAGTGTAGGGCAACACAGACCTCCGTAAGAAGCGAAGGTGGGATCAGGTGCCATGGAGGAGTAAGCATCCTCTGCTGACCGGTCACACCCGCCGTGAGCCCGTAGTCGAAACAATGTTAGCGGGGTTACCCGTCGTCAAATCTAGTAGGACAATGACAGTCTAACAAAGGGTATGAAACAAATCAGTCAACATATGACTTAGTGATAATTTGTAATCGCAAACAAGGTCATTATAGCGACCGTAGAATTTGCGAAATGATGACTTTAAACGAGATTCGTTATAATCCTGCAATATCAACTTTTTGGTTTGTAGTTGGCCTCGCTTTAAAAAAAACCATCATACGCATGGCATGCCCTTGCGTATCGAATCAAATGGGAGGCATACACACCATAAGCAGGTGATAGTGGTACATTACTACATAGAAAAGAAAAGTTGACGATTGCAAAGTCAAAGTCGTTTATCTAATTAATGTAGTTGTCAGTCTGTCATTAGAGTCAATATTAAGTAAAATTAAGTAGAAGCAAAAGCAATCAGATATTTCTGGCCTCCGTCAAGGTTAACATTAAAGTTTTCTGGTTCAGAACCCGGATCTGCATCCACCAAAATTTAATAGGATCTGTCTTAGACAAAGATAATCTGCGCACCAATTTTCAAAGTGATCTGTTTTTGCATGAAGTTGCTAACCGACAAGTATTCTAAAAAGAAAATCTGTGAGCGCCGCCGATTTTTATAACCTCTTGGCGGATGTAATAAGAATGGATAGTAAAATAAAATAGGACACCACAGAGTCTTCCTTGTCTGCTTCGTACTTGGATATTTTATTGAACATTGACATTAAGGCAAACTAACTACTCAACTTTATGACAAACGGGACGATTTCAGCTTCTCCATCGTCAACTTCCCATATTTATGTAGCAATATTCCATCATCGCCTGCATATGGTGTGTATGTCTCTCAACTTTTTCGATAGGCAAGAGCTTGTTCTGCGTACGATCAGTTTTTGAATCGAGACAGGCTACTTACAGACAAGTTGTTGTCGAAGGGTTTCAACAGTCACGTTTAAAGGCAGCATTTCATAAATTATATGGTCGTTATAACAATTTAGTTTACCAATATGACCTACCATTGAGTCAAATGCTGTCTGATGTGTTTCATAACCATTGTTATGGGCCATTATGCCATTATTCACACACTGATTTGACTAATAAATGTTCCGTTTACCTGGTCAAGACTATGGGCTCACGGCGGGTGTGACCGGTCAACAAGGGATGCTTACTCCTCCTAGGCACCTGATCCCACCTCTGGTATGTCCAGGGGTCCGTGTTTGCCCAACTCTTGTTTTTGTATTCTATTTAGGACTTACGAGATTGATCACCGTTCGTTATATTTGCCTTTACATGAAGGAATCAAATTTACATGACTGGCACAAGGACACTGTCAGAAAGGCCAGAGCAGAGATACTTGTCAAAAGCGGTGATGGATAAACTCTAGCAATAGCAAAGGAACAAATAGAGACAATAGTAAAACACATTCCACGACTAAACGAGAGGGAGATACCACAATGAGATAAATGCTAGAGCAATAGGTCCAATCAATATTCCATCTGTAGATAGCCATATTCCACAGCAACAGAGAAACAGGTCCAACAAGATCCCATTTGTAGCTAGCTATATTCCACTGCAACAGAGCAACAGTTCATCTGTAGCTAGCTATATTCTAATACATTGTCAAAATTATTAGTTAAGAAACATGTGGCGTATGATCTGAAAGAAGGCTATATAGTCAAGATCTCAAATAAAAATAGCCTAAAAGTTTACAAAATCACCCAGGGGTCATTTACTATTGGTATAAATTGGCGAAGTTAAGATCGTGTTAAACGTAATCATAATCCCCAAAAACATAATTATATACAAAGTAGAGTGTAGGGCAACACGGACCTCCGACAAATGGCAGGATCAGGTGCTATGGTGAAGTAAGCATCCTCTGCCATGAGTCCTTAGTCGAATAAAAATAAACAGGATTACCCGTCGTCAAATCTAGTAGGAAAATGACAGTCTAACAAATGGTATGAAACGAATCAGTCAACATATGATTTAGTGATAATTTGTAATCGCATACAAGGTCATTATGGCGACCGTAGAATTTTCGAAATGATGAATTTACACAAGATCCGTTATAACCCTGCAACGTCAACGTTTTTGTTGATAGTTAACGTCGCCTTAAAAAGTCCTCATACGCATAGCATACACTTGCGTATCGAAGCAACTGGGAAATATACACACCATAAGCAGGTGATAGTGGTATATTACTACATTTTATGTTAGTATTCCTTTCTGAAGGAAAAATTGACAATTACAAAAAGCAATCACGTTTATCATATAATGAAGTTGTCAGCCTGTCATTAGAGTCAATGTTAAGTAAAATATCCAAATATGAAGCAGATATGTCAGATTCTGTGGTGTTCTTTATTTCGAGTTCGTCGGGATATATCAAATGGATATAATTATGAAAAGTATGATTATTAATTGATAGGATATAATCTATATTATGATATATAAGGTTGAAGGACACGGAAAGAGGTTTGTTGTGTTTTTTTTTTTATCCCGTAACAATTTCTGAACAAATTCTGCTTTATATGGTCTGCCAATAAGGGTGCACACTTAGTCTACAATTGGTCTAAGGAAAGGCGCTAGTTAAACAATAATTCTGGAACGATTGATAGATTCAAACAGTAAACTGATCTGTGCGAAAGAGAGATATTCCGTGTAGATTGAATAGGTACGCCGAGACTAAGCATCAAGCAGTCTTTGGAGTGCAACAAAAACATAGAAAGTATAGGGGATCATTCTAGTCCGATAGAGAAATATGAAAAGACTATAAACATTTAATAGGGGTTTTTCGTGTAAATAGAAACTGAACTTTTCACATATCATTTGGAGATTGCATAAGGCAGCTGAAACATCAAAATGAAACTTAAATATAACTACCACAAAACATCAAAATGAAATAAAATATGCAGTAAAGTACAATCGTAAGAATGTAATAAAATGTCAAAAAGGTGACAAGATAACCGGTAATATGTTCACAGATTTGAAATCTCGTTCTCTAGCTATTGTGAGATCTCGTAAAACACCACGGGTTACTTTATAAGTCTATCAACGTCATAGAAACAAAGCATGATGGGATATTGAGTTTCACGGAGGTAATTTACCAGTGGTGTTTGACGTTAGCACTGGAGTGAGACAGAGCAGCCATTCTTTTTCTGGGCCTGGATAGCTGGTTGGTTTTCGATTTGCCAACGACCTTGCTCTCGTACTATAAAGTGTACATACAGAGCAAATGAAAGGTGTCTGAGACAACGGTTTCTTACAAAGGATCATAGTAACACTATACTCAAGATCAAAGAGAAAGATTTAGAGGACACGGAAGGAACATCACTTACATTGTTCGCACTAATAAGGGTGTACGTCAAGATACAAATAGCAACACAAAGAAAGATTAGACTTGAAAGTAACAATGTGAAATCAGAGAAAATACATGAATAATTATCGATTTCAACATTTCTCTTCATCGTTATATATAAGTATCGTATCGTCACAATCAAGACGTTCCCCTTTACCTACATGCACATGTATACTGATGTTGCTATCAACTTAATTCTCTAGATCGATGTCGATTTTTCTAAATATTGATATACACTTCATTATATTCTCTAGATTGATGTCGATATTGACTTCAGTATTTCTTTAGGTCGAAGTCGACAAAATTATTTCTCTACATCGTGTTGACATCTACTTAATTATTTAAATTGTCGATGTCGATATGCACTTCATTACTTCTCTGTATCGATGTTTATAATACCATTCATTCCGACAATAGTAGTTGTGTCGGGCACCTGTGGAATTGTCTAACAGTTCATAAGTCCCAGAAGAGAATATCTTACTTTTCCAAACACTCTCTGGTTCGTGACGACACACCCGTACCGCACTCGGCGTTACACGATGACCAATCACTCCACTGGCTCCAGCGGTCACGTGAATGGCCGTGCCTCGATCTGGCGTGATGACTCGACTGTAAATTTAACAAAACAATTCTTGAACTGTGATGCAAGTCATTGTCTTTTGTCTTCAAAGACTTTTCGTTCCTACAGGAAATCAAACGAATGTAAATTTTGTATCCTGGATTGAAATTCTGTACCTTAAGTGCAGCATAAATATTAAAGATTTACTTCGATTTATTGGACCCCACCCCATCCACTTTGAGATTGAATGCAAATAATGAATCAAAGCCCAAGTGTGACAAATCAAGGTATGATGTTCTGGTTTCGAAACAGAAGTCAAAACCTATGAAATCCGCTTCTTCACAGAGTTCAAATATGAGTACATATTCATGTAGAATCTAGCTTCAGAGACGTCAATTCATTTTTGAGAATTTAACGACGAAGAGGATTGCTAATTATTCATTGTTTTATTTTCAACACATGTGTGGTAATAAACTGATGTCTTTATATTTTCAACATTTGCTTCATTATTGTAGCAATGCATCTTACACTCAAGGAATCTGCATCTATAAATTGAACATCATTGTGATGTAATTTTTAATTACGTTAGCATTTTCAAAGACTCATAGCACATATCATTGGAGTGAAAATAACGTATATTGTCCTTTTGTTGTCAAAGACAGATATTTGGAACTCAAGTGCCTTAAATATTTTTATTTATTATTTCAATGTTTGCAAAAGTAAAACGAGACAAAATGAAAAGGAAATATCTAGGAAAAGCTGAAGAAGAAAAAACTAATCGGTAAGCAGCACAACTGGTGCAAGAGCATTTCACACACACACACCCTTTTGTGTTTAAAGATATGAACACGTTTGTCATTGGCATTTAACATTTAAAATTAGTAACAGATTTTTTTGCGTCCCGACAAGAAAATGTTAAGATCATACTAGACTTTCAATCTATAAGTTATACACTTGGATCAGATGCTTATAATTCTTACATACATGTCATTAATGAGTTTTATGCGTTATTCACTTATATCACATGCTTATAATTCTTAAGACATGTCATTAATGAGTTTTATAACTTCTACACTTAAATCAGATATTTGAGTTTAATCAAACTGGCAATTCACTTTCACAAACTCTTCTGTGTTCACGATTTTTAAAAACGAAATTTGTTGAGCGTGATGATTGGAACCCTAAAAGCAGGTGACTTAAAGGATCATATAGGTCATTTTGTCAACAGTTTCTAAAAGAATCAAAATGAGTCCATATTATACAAGTCATTTCCTATTTAAAATAACAATGTTATACACTTATCTGCATTTATTTCCAAATCTAAAACAATCACAATTTTTCAATCCTGTCCCATTAATTTTTGTCTTCCAATTTTCACTCTATAAGTTGGTCCCTAGTGTAATTTTTGATAAATCTGAGTTATAAGATATCATTCATATATCTTTTTTATTTTATTAGAAGGGAATAAGATGATTTGGGGTGAGATTTACCAAATTGTGTTGTACTATATAGGCTACCCTATATTGGCAATTGTGAAAGAGCAACTTCAGACATATTGTGAAACTACATACGCCAGAAGTGGTGTAAATCAAATGTGGATTCTAAAAACCTCTGAAGAACTTCTAGAAATCCCAGAACCTTTCTCACATCAGCAACATCAAAGCATATGACTTTTCAACACTTTACACGACCATTCCGCACGATCAATTAAAAAAAAAGACTTTTCAACATTATAGACAGTTGCTTCTTCAACAAAAAGGGAAAAAGAAAATATTCATATCCAGTGATCAGCCATTCTGCCATTCTAAAACTAACTTTTTAAAACCCCAGTCTGATTCTACACACAAGTATTCTGAAGTTGATATCAAAGCAATGCTGGAGTTCCTCATTGACAATATCTTTGTATTGTTTGGCGATCAAGTTTTCCAACAGTCTGTTGGAATTCCCATGGGCACGAATTGTGGTCCTTTGTTAGCTGACCTGCTTTTATATTCTTATGAGGCAGAATTCATCCGAAAGTTTCTACCTGAACAAGACGAAATCTCTAGCGGTGGCTTTAATTCGAATTTCGATATATGACGACGTTTTATCTACATGTATTAATAATAATAATTTTCATTCATATGTCGATTCAATATATCCCAGCGAACTAGAATAAATGACCCCACAGAGTCGTCCATGTCTGCTTCGTCCTTGGATAGTTTACTGAACATAGACATTACGGCAAACTAACAACTCGACTTTATAACAAACGAACGATTTCAGCTTCTCCATCGTCAACTTTTTCATACTTATGTAGCAATATTCCATCATCACCTGCATATGGTGTGTATGTTCTCAACTTTTCGATATGCAAGAGCTTGTTCTGTGTATGATCAGTTTTTATCGAGACAGGCTTACTACAAACAAGTTGTTGCTGCAGGGGTTTCAGTGTTCATGTTTAAAGGCAGTAATTCACAAATTCTATAGCGATTTAATTTGCCAGTATGACCTGTCGTTGGGTCAAATGTTGTCTGATGTGTTTCTTAGCAATTGTTAAGGCGTTTTTCATACACAGATTTGTCTACGGATTACTCCGTTTACCTGATCAAGACTATGGGCTCACGGCGGGTGTGACAGGTCAACAGGGTATGCTTACTCCTCCTGGACACATGATACCACCTCTGGTGTGTCCATGGGTCCGTGTTTGCCCAACTCCTGTTTTGTATTCTATTTTTGACTTATGAGAATGATCACTGTTCGTTGTCTTTGTCTTTACATACATACAGAGAGAAATGCTACGCCTATGATAACTTGTGTTGTTACGTTATGATAAGCGTGATGACTTTAACTTTGCAATCGTCAAATTTCCCTTTCTATGTAGTAATATACCATTAACACATTGTTATGATGTGTATATCTCCCAGTTGATTCGATACGCAAGGGCATTAAGACTTTTAAAGCGAGGCCAACTACTAACAAAAAAATTGATGGTGCAGGGTTATAACGAATCTCATTTAGAGTCATCATTTCGCAAATTCTACGGTCGCTATAATGGCTTTGTTTGCGATTATAACTTATCTCTAAGTCATATGTAGACTGATTTGTTTCATACCCTTTGATAGACTGTCAATTTTCCTACCAGATTTGACGACGGGTAATCCCGTTTACTTTATTTCGACTAAAGGCTCACGGTGGGTGTGACCGGTCAGCAGAGAATGCTTACTACTCCTCCATGGCACCTGATCCTGCCTTCGCTTTTGTTGGAGGTCCGTGTTGCCCTACATTCGATTTTGTATTCTTTTTTCTTTATTGGATTATGATTACGTTTAACAAGATGTTATACACAACAGTGAAATGTGTGTAGTACGTTGTACACACATGCGATAAATTATGTGGTTATGTAGTACACACCTGTGATAACTTGTGTAGTAATTCTGTACGTATGTCATAATTTGTGTAGTTACGTAATCCACACCTGTGGATTATAAAGCGTAAACTACAGCAAATTAAATTAAATTAAATATCGTAGCTTCATTTTACGATGTAGGCCTTCACATTTCTTTATATGCATGTGTTTTTTGTTTGTTTGTTTGTTTGTTGATGTTGTTGTTTTTTTTTTTTTCTTTTTTGGTTTGTGTTTTTTTAGTTGTGTTTTTTTTTTGTGGGGGGGGTTGGATGTGTTGTTTTTTTTTGCTGTTGTTTTTTTTTGTTCTTGTTTTTTTTTTTTGGGGGGGGGGGGTATGTTATATTAAGTAAAAATATAAAATTCATATTAAAAAAAGAATGATGTTCAAAATCTGAAGAATGATACTCCATCCTAAAGAGAATTCCCCAAAGGAGAAATCATGAGAAATATGAACTGCATTTCATACGATATTGTATTCATTTTACTTCTAAAAACAAATTGTTTGTAGCAATTGTCATTTATATTTTGAATAAATCAAGACAAGCCTAATGCATGTACCTGTTTGATGATATACACATCTACATTTTAAACTAGAGGATTTTGCAACATGAACAAGCTTTATCCTATCTCACAGTACAGGTGCAGGTGCTGAAACAATTTCTGTGGAATGAAGCAAGGTATGTTTATTAACTTAATCCTCAATGAAGTAGGACATTGAGGAAATTGCTTCGCAGACATGATTCAGTTAAGGAAAATTACTCACCTGGTCTAATTATGGGGTTTATATAGCTTAATTTTAAGATCAATTCGACAACTGGTGATAAAAAAAATTCTCATTTATTCTAATTTCTCACAGACCTTACTGGTGGTGTTTAAAATGAAGGCTATGTGACCAGGCAGATTCATTCAAGTAGCACTTCAAACACATTATTCGAATGAAGTTTATTGTCCGATAAATTAAGTTAAGTCCCTACCTGAGGGTCATTTTACAAAGGAAAAATAAATCTGCAATTTGAAGACATTAGATATAGTTTATGCCCCTGAACTTATTACAGAATCTGGGGGACATTTTTCTGTGAAAATAACTTTGGTCACTAAATTACTTCAACGAGTGGCATGCGTTAATAGTATTATGTTCAACTTAAAGCAGCATGAACAACATGCATTTTATTCCATTGCATTGCAAGTCAGTGAATATTTATGCTTCCCCTTCCTCTTGGGTGTGTGTGTGGGGGGGGGGGGGGGGGGAGGGGTGATAATGTTTTTCGATACACCTGTCCCTTTGACTGGTCATTACTTAAGAATTTTACAAGAAATGCATTTCACGTACATGGCGAAAAGAAGGTTTCTATTAAAACTTATATAATTGCAAATTAAGCTCATGTCTTACAGTCAAAAGTCTTTTATTTTTCTCATTCTTAACAACAACTGAATTTGATCATGATCATGTTCGAAAACATAACATTTCTAAATATACCCAGCCTATGCATATAAAAAGTTTCTATTGCTTTAGGTTGCAGCATCCAAATATGCCATTTCACTTCTCAATCATATTTACCATTTTAATCTCAGAATATTTCGAACACATTGATACATAGTTGCTATTGGAAAGCTTTAGAACAATTTTGCTATTATTTATTTTACCCAATGTTCAAGAACAGTCGCACGCAATCTTCATATTCTATTTCAGAGACGGAGAAATTCTCCAGATTAATGAATTGATAGTGTTTGTGTGCAGTTTGTGTTAACTTAAAACTAGAACCAACACAAAGTGTGGGTGTAGAACCAAATGGCAGCAAATTATGTAACGAAGATTGAGAAAAGTCTACTGATTGCGAAGATATTCGGTCATGTTTTGGGAGCTTTTTTGTAATGTAAGGGAAACTGTTGAAATATTCTTGTCATAAAGCTTAATTATAATGAACGTGGAGACATAATTAACTCAGTTTTGTCGAGAACACAACAATTAGTATACCACAGATGTTACGAATCTAACATTCTGAACATGTATGATAATTTTTTGTTCTTTCTTTATAATTACATGTATAAGTATTCGGGGGGGGGGGGGGGGGTATTTGGCTAAAATTGAATCTATGGTTATTTCACTCACAATATTGTTGAGTTTTGCTAAAGAATACGGTTTCAAACTTCTGTTATTCATAAGGTGAACTAAATATAACCTATCTATGATTTGATCCACAGACGGATGGGTCCGGAACGGCAATTAATAGAAGCCCCGTCTGCAATGTAGGCGCATGTGTTTACACGATTACCACAAACTCCTAATAGTGCAGATTGACAATTAAAATAGCTGTTTTATTTTGAAGACATGCAAGTAGGTGCATTCCTATCAGTTTTATAGCACATACCTACACGATGTAAGTATATAAAACAAAGATAAAAAGTTTGAAATACACGCACAATTATACCTATCATAAAAGACTTTTTACGTCAATATTATGTTTAATAGAGTTCTCATGCACTCTATATTTTATCGCTTATGTTGATATTGTATAGAATATGACGATTGCAAGATAGAGGTGAAGAAATGTCTCGAACTTGTATGATGTAATTAATCAGCATGAATGAAATGAAAGCGAAATGAATATGGTAAGCAAATAAAAGTTAATGGATTACATTTCGTTTTATAGTCCAAGAACTGCATCGAGACTATACATTCGCTCAAATCTGGACCACATTAGCCATATGTATTGGATGCCAAGGCTTCAGACCTGTCAATCCGGATCCATAGAATATCGTATTATGGTATTTCATGTATAACCAAAAAGACTAAACAATCTTTAATGGTATAAATCAAGGTAAATGTTTACTGTTAGATTATGAAAATGACATAAATCAAATGATTGCTTGATTCATTTTGCACTTGACACTTTTTGGTAGAGTAATTCGCCCTTGATTTACTTTTTAAACAACTTTTTGTTATGCAAACCAATATCAAAACAAGGTGAAATAAATCAAGCATTAATCAGTATTTAGAAAATTTCCATAGTGAATTTATTTTTATGTGATAAACCTTTCACACCATTCATTTTATTGCGCATGCAGAAAATATTATCTTTATACATATACATTGAAAATGATAAAGATGTCGATATCCCCCTTAGCGAAAGTGCACACAAGGCAGCTGCACTCCGTAGATCAAGTAATCCTACCTCATTTTCACTTGTTGAAATTTTTCTCAGTGGTGGATCTAGAGGGGTGGGTGGGTTACGAAGATTATTCTTGCAATTTCGGAATCCTACCCCTCCCCCCTTCCCCGCAAGAGCAACTGGTACAAACTTGGATCTCAGCCCTCCCCCATCTGAAATTTTCTTGGATCCGCCACTGGTTTGTTTTTTTTTTCATTTAACATACAAATACAATGTAGACTCACCCCGCGTCGCATGGCGCTGGTTGCAGTCAGTTGAAGAAGGAAGAAACAGGCGACCAGAAGTGAAGCGACAAACAACCTGCCCATGTAAAATAAAAAGGTTATTTACAGAAATAAATTTGATTTTCTTAAATATCTATTCAATTATCAACATGAATCTTACCTGTATACAACGAGAGTCATTTTATTTAAAATACAATCACTTCCATTTTAGAACAGAATTTTAAGAACAATGTGAATTGTAATAAATACACTGTATATAAAAGGGCGTCCTTGAAACACAATATCAAATGCAACGATATCCGTATAAACTCGATGAAAATATAGAAATATAGTCAATAATTGCAAGCGAAACCTTTCCCTCAAAATTAATTGATTAAGAACTTAAAAAACACGAACGATTTCGATTTCTCTCCACTAATATGACTCATTAATAAAAGCATGTATTTCCGGATTGTTGGCCCAATGTTGTGCCGTTTTGAAATTCCTTTGATGCATAATTCTTATTGAAACACGATCTCATTATGCAATCTTTTTCTGCATAAAGCACCAGATAACATAGGTATTGTCTTTAACAAATGGTTTTTCAATTGCAGTCACCCTTAGAAGAACAGGACATTTTACAGAGGAACAAGAAACTTCAATCTGATTATACGGTAATCGGAAGTGGTGCTTAGGAGTGTCAAAAACCGGCCCCCAGAATATTGTCTTCGGATGTTCTCCGGAATACTGCGCAGAATGTGCACTTCTGTAAATCTGCAAAAGTACAGTTATACTTATGTTTCTGATCGCGAAGTCAATGATAGAGACATTTCTTACCATTGTTAAAACTTTTGCTATAGTCTGTCATAATCTAATGCCTTTTCGTGTTGTGAACTTAACTACATCGATGCCATTTGTGTGTAACAATATTCTTACACCCAATATAATTTTCTCTCTATTTTGTATATCTTTGTTGGCTTATATAGCAGGTGATGAAGGCCCGGGGGGTTTTGGGTACAGACGTCCCGCTAAAATTTTCAAACCACCCCCCAAAAATATATTCATTATTTTTGAAACCTTATCCATTCATATATTTCCGTTTAAAATTCTTGACCCAAATCATATATGTGACCCTGTTCATGTATACGTTGGCGTCCATGCAAGTAAAGTGCATTATTGTAATTATACCCCGGGTTGTACTTATATTTTCGGGGAAAATGTCATAAATATTTCATGATAACAACTTATAAGTAGATTGATTCCCAGCGAATAATAATTTTTACCAATCCATTGATGTAACTGGCATATTAATTGTCTACCCATTGATATAACAGATTGATAGAAAATGGCCCTACTCCATTGATATATTTGACTTTTGTCAAAAAGCGACCCATAACCAGCGGTACGTCTGTGTATAGCCAATGTATAGGAAGAACCCCCCCCCCCCCGGATGAAGGAAGTAGTCATTGGCAGTGAAAAATATTAATTTCCACGTAAGCAGTTATTGCTGCCTTCATCATCCGATAAAACAACGAAGAAAGTTTACATCTATATTTTCCTGTATTTTTTTAGACATATAAACTAGATTCAAGTTTCAAGATACCATATTGTTGACCATTTCGTTCCTTTAGACGGAACAGCCAACACAACCTTTGACCCTGACGATGATCCTTTGGTAACAAACCGGATCGAACTAGTTCCCAACAAACATGAAAAAGCGATGCAAATTAGAGAATGAATTATTTCATTTTATATGCCATCACGATACGTATACTAATTACTAGTTGGAGAAGGCAATAGTAAGTTGGTATACCTTTAGAACTGTCGATACCTGTAGTTGATGATGATAATATTCAATATTGCGTCATTTACATAATTAGGCCTAAATTCAGTTGGTGTCGGTTGTTGTCTGTCCCCAGATTAAAACAAAGCAAAGTCTCCTTAACAGTGTTTCTAACCTCGGAACAAAATATTAGTTGCCGAAATTCCAATCAAAAGTTTTGGAACTCTGTCCTTATAACACTGTTGTATTTTGTGAAATAGTTAATGGTCGTTTTACCTTATCTTTCAAATTGAAATGAGTAATTGTTACTGTTTAATTTTGTAAGAGAAAGCGCATTGTCAGAACGTGTACGTGCATAATTGATAATCAGTTGAAGAGTTATGTAATAGGTCATATTTATTAAGCAATATTTCTTGATTTTATTATTTTTTTAAGTATATGAAATTTCACAGAGATCGGTTGTTGTAGGTGGGCGAAATATTTGAGAAATGTCGATAACATGCAATAACAGATATCGCTCGTAGAACACACGGTAAACAAGAATGCCTAACCCCCGCACCGGCTAAAGGACGAACATCATACTGCGTTTTATTACTTCTATTTGAACTTTTAAGAATTTCATTACATTATCTTTCTTTCAAATACAAGGTG
>CAJDSM010018035.1:47343-61879 GCA_903981925.1 Ostrea lurida
AAGTTTGTGTGACTGTGGTGTCCAGGTTATACCGGAAGTTTGTGTGACTGTTGTGTCCTGGTTATACCGGAAGTTTGTGTGACTGTAGTGTCCTGGGTTATACCGGAAGTTTGTGTGACTGTAGTGTCCAGGTTATACCGGATGTTTGTGTGACTGTAGTGATCTGGGTAATACCGGAAGTTTGTGTGACTGTAGTGTCCCAGGTTACACCGGAAGTTTGTGTGACTGTAGTGTCCAGGTTATACCGGAAGTTTTGTGTGACTGTAGTGTCCAGGTTTATACCGGATGTTTGTGTGACTTGTGACCTAGGTTATACCGGAGGTTTGTGTGACTGTGGTGTCCAGGTTATACCGGAAGTTAGTGTGACTGTAGTGTCCCGGGTTATACCGGAAGTTTGTGTGACTGTAGTGTCCTGGTTTATACGGATGTTTGTGTGACTGTAGTGTCCTGGGTTATACCGGAAGTTTATGTGACTGTAGTGTCCAGGTTATACCGGGAGTTTGTGTGACTGTAGTGTCTAGGTTATACCGGAAGTTGTTTTGACTGTAGTGTCCAGGTTATACCGGATGTTTGTGTGACTTTGTGACCTGGTTTTACCGGATGTTTTGTGACTGTAATGACCCAGGTTAGTGTCCTGGTTATACCGGAAGCTAGTGTGGCAGTAGTGTCCTGGATTATAACCTTTTTAAGTTCTCCTCCTTCACCCTGTGTCTTTTATTAATCATGATTGTGTCTAAAGATAAACAAAGTTCCTTTTTCTATTCAAAGACTTATTACACTGTACATACGCCTATTTCATTACTTCATACAAGAGCGGATAATGACACCGAACAGGTAGTTCAGATCTGTGCCAAGATTTTGTGCACTATGTATAAAACAGTTATGTATGTCATCTGTGTATTCTAACACAAAACGTCATAATTCATTACCAAGTCTGCAAATGTGCACCCCGGTGTCTTACATGTACGACAACGTGCTAATAGGGGGCGCTTTGCCAATTTCTGCATGACAGACAACAGTGTACCTGTAGGTATCTTGTCATTAAACTACTCCTTGGTAAAATAGTGTTGCTTTGGTAATAAATGCTAATTTTGATATACTATTAATTGTGCTTTAATATTATATGTAAAACCAAAGAAATGAAAAATCGTTTACAAGACGAGGAACTCTGAAGTATTTGAAGTGTTGAAATAATGCATTGTGTTACAATTTAGATATGATTTGATTTCGTTTGTAACATACAACTTTAAAATTGTCAGCGCAACAGACTTTAGATATTACTTGCCACGTAAAGCATTGCAACGTCATAAACGTATACCTTATAGTTTAAAATTCATAAAAAGTTTAAAATTCATTACAAAAGTAATTAAAAGCATTGTATCATGATATATTTGTGTTATAAGGTTCCTTCTACATTACATGTATTTAATAACTGCTTCTTTAATTAATTCTAATGTAAAAATTAGTAGTAGACGAAATTAACAACACGTGACAAAGGGCGGAGGAAAGGGAAAATGCTTATCTATTTTTAAACATCCTTAAGATTATGATAAACAACTAAAGATAAAACAAAGGACTTTTAGCTATCTCAGCTGGCCCACTTATAGACATCCTTAAAACGTTCACTCATCGTTGTATTGTATTATGGTACATTTATGTATATTTATTTATGGTAATGAACGAGAACATTTACAATGAAGGAAAAAAAAAATGTGTTCCCAATCTATGGTAACAGAAAGCAATGATACGTCAAAGACATCCTTCAAAGATCATAGGGAAAGGATAAGAGGGGGTACTGTGTACTGGGAACCATGCAGGAGTCCTCTCCTGGACTAATACACAAAACATACATAGACGACTGTATGGGCGGATTTAGTGGGTCCAGACCCCTCCCCACTTTTTGTGACCAAAAATTTATTTTTGAGTACGTGTGTAGCTAATCAACCCCCTAAAAGTAACTTTAAATGCCCTTAAACCCAGAAGCCTCGACCTCCCGGGCTTTACTTGGGCTTCATCTCAGACCTCTAGCTTATATTGCCCCCTCTTTCAAAGGACTGGGCCCCTTTTGACAAATCCTGGACCCGCCACTGGACTGAAGAGGCAAAGAATTTTAATGACATGTAGATTAATCACAAGATCTTGAGGAAGAATTAAGATGCAAACTACATGTACATGTATAAAGTCCAGTTCTCAAAAATGTACAAAAATGAAATCATGAAAAAGAATATTAAAGTCGCCGTGATGAGAATAATTGGTTTGGAGTGCCTCTTAGATATTTTTTGTTCGTATTGAAACTTATGTCAAGTAGACACATATCAAATGAAATGGTGTGGGGTGTTGAAACTTAATTATTTCGAGAGAGTTACATGTAGTTGAGGACCTTTTTCATGTGTTTTATTTAAAAACCGATGTATAAGGAAAATGCTTAACATATAAGAAATGGAAAAAAAAAAAAAAAAAAAAAAAAAGGGAAAGAGAGAGAGAGAGGGTAAACCCAAAAATGGTTTTATAGACACTAAATCAAAAATCATGCACGAATCTTGATAATCACTTGAATTCTTGAGCACGATTGAACACCCTTTGTCGAAGGGTATTGCATAAATTAAATATATCGATTCAAACTACTTTTGTGATCTGAAAATACAGCGGAATACTGCAGATATATCAAAAGTTTAGCCCCGTCAAAGTCTGTAAAATCTGCGACAGGCGTGACGTTAAATAAACACAACACAAGGAACTGCACCTGGCGGGAGAGAATTGAGCCCTTAAAAACGGAGAAAGTGCACTAACCAAATCTCATGAATTCTGATATGTCTTTTTAATGGTCAACGTTTTGGCATTTATGAACAATAAATAGTAAATAAAGTATCGGTTACTGTTGTAAATCTTGTGACGTAGAAACATGAATAGTGGAAACAGTGGTTTAATGGATCACGTGATTTGAGAATAAGTAACGGGCGATCCGATCTCTTCTCCTCTCCGTTGTTTATTTTATTTTTTCTCTCCTGCTAATCAGGATTTCATTTTTAGTGTATCTCTCTCACTTTTCATCATTCCGTCAGTCAATGTTTCAGAGTTATAATTTGAATGTCATCTGACAAAAAAACACACAGTTATTCGAGAAGCGAGAGCCGCATAAATCATTGAGACAATTAATTGGGAAAATAAAGACGAGGTAGAAACCCGATGAGGTATTTTTCACCAAATTCCGACGAGGTATTCATTTATAGCTCAACATGAGTTACTCAGGTGACCTACTGCATATTGGTCTTTCGTCCGTCGTCGTGCGTTTTCCGTCGTCCGTTAACAATTTTACATTTTTAACTTCTTGAAAACTAAAAGGCATTTATTACCATTTTTGTGTGAACGTAGAAAATCAACAATGTAGATTGTGAAATTTAATGATCCTACCGCGTGTTCCTGGGCCTCAGGGTCATGCAAGAATACATAAATGAACCTTTTTATCAAATTGTGAAATCCAATGGCCCTGGGTCATGGGTTCCGAAACGGACCCTCGGCAATGGGCGCAAATGGCCATATAGTGAAAATGTATAAAATATTAGAAAAGGCGTCCTCTCTACTTTCATATAATTAATTTGAGAAAATCATAAATGCAAATGATATGGGTATGGTGTCCAAGAAACCACAACAATAAATGTTCAAATTTAAGGTCAATCGGTCTGGACGTCAGGCCCAGCGGTGGGCCCAATAGGAACCAATAGTGAACATGTATTGATCAAAAGCTAAAACACTCTTCCTCTGCTTTAAACTGGATATTTTGAAAACAAACTTAATGCTCTCATGGAGCCCTTTATCAAAAATTTGAGAATTCATGGCCACCTGGGTCTGAGGGTTCAGGCCCTAGGTGGGTTTCAATACGGCCATGCTAACTTAGTGCGATATATTATTAATCTTCTCTACTCCAATGTTATTTGAAAAATTGTGATGTCCACGAAACAGTTTCTTTAATTTAAAAAAAAAGAAATGGTTAAAATTCTAATGGCCCTTTAGCCACAGGTTCAGGCTAAGGTGGGCCAATACATGAAATGGTATAGTAAACATGTGTCATGACCTTAGAAAAAATCTTCTCTGTTTTCCAAATCATTTGAGAAATAACTAAATGATAGTTATGACATCCCTAACGCCGTCTACCTAAATTGTGAAATCCATGGCCCTGGGAATGAGTGAATGTTAAATTTATATGCTTCAAATTCATTTTTCTCTTATCTGAGTTAATATTGAATAGAATCGAATGCATATTAGAAAGATGAACAAAGATGTGACAAAAAGACCCATATTGAGGCTTAAATGCAAATATGAAACTCGCTTGTATGGGATACTCAGTGAGACGCTGAGGCCCTATGGGCTTTTGTTATTTACTATGGCGATTGTTTTTGTTAAGAGAGCTAAATTTCCTTTCTTTAAGGAGACAACACTTCTCTTTTTTTTTTTTTTATTTTTTTTTTTTTTTATTTTTTTTTTTTTATTCCCCCACGATATCAATTTTAAAATCTGTAATAAAGTCGTTGATGAAATAATGTGGTGGTGTAAGTTTTTTTTTTTAGTTTTTTTGTTTTTTTTTTAACATCAAATGAGTTTATATACATCTACGGAACGTGGTGGTAGAATTAACTGTTGAACTCCTTAACTATTCATATATATCCTGGAAGGACGTAACTACACACAGAAATCGCACCAGGCCTAGAATGTGGCCTATATATATGTCAATGTTAATAAGGACGATCTCTCCCTACATGCAAGGTGATTATTTCTGCATTCAAGATAAATTTATATTGAATGCAAGTTACCGGTCTTTTGAAGAAAAAAATCTGATTTTAATATTGGTAAATTTAATTACTACCGACAATATCTGAGGATATACATGCAAAAATGCAACCAAGATACATGTATGTCGCATGGACTTATATATGTCGACATACGAGAATATTATTTTGACAAACGATTTATTCATTGTCGACAATACGATTTGAGTCAGTCGACACGTAACTATTTATGTGAAAAGTGCTGACTTATCTACATTGAACATGCAAGTATATATGGCAATATTCCAACATAATTTAATCTCGCATGCTGAAAGATATGAGTTGCATGTCTACATAATCATGTTGCATTCGTGCAATGTCTGATGTCAATATACTGGCGTTAATAAGTAAATGTAGCAATATCAGATTTGTATTCATATTATGTTGATACCTTCTCTCGTATGTACACGCTATTCCAGGATCTGCATTGGGGGCAGAACTATGTCACCATGTACACTCTATAATGAGATGATATCAGGCGAATACGAATGGAGTGAATATAGTGCTAAGCAGAAACGAGACTCACGGAACGAGCATGCCCTATCCTTAAACAAAGTTAATTCATTTCAGAAACAGCTACCCTTTGTCTTTATCCAGTGCTGCTTCACATACATGTACATGTATACTAAAATAAGCCGATGTACATGTACACGTAACAGGAATCAACCGATGTACATGTATACTGAAGATCGCTGATGTATGTATACAGAATCGAGCTGATGTACATGTATACTACATCGACTGATGTTACATGTATACTGAAATCGACTGATGTCATGTATACAGAATCGACTGATGTACATGTTAACTGAAATCGACTGATGGTACATGCATACTGAATCGACTGATGTACATGTATAACTGAAATCGACTGATTTACATGCATACTGAAATCGACTGATGTAACGTAATACTGAAATCGACTGATGTAGCATGTATACTGAAATCGACTGATGTACACGATACTGAATCGACTGATGTAACATGTATACAGAAATCGACTAACATGTACACGTATACAAGAAATCAACCGATGTACACGTAATACTGAAATTCGACTGATGTACATGTAATACCTGAATCGACTGATGTACAGTATAACAGAAATCGAACTAATGTACACGTAACTGAAAATCGAACTGATATGTACATGCAATACTTAAATCGACTATGTATCTAATGGGAGTAACGTATCACGCTGTCAATAATAAGCATCATATATATTTGAATGTATACCAAAAGCCACTGATAAAAATCAATTCTCTACTTTCAAATATCAGCGACATAATCCGTGTTCTTTTTCCTTTTTTCTAATGTGCTAAATACAAATAAAGAATCCCAAAACTAGTGTAATATCTTATTGAAATGTCTGTAATCTGCTTTATCGTGCAATATCAATGCTAGCAGGTTCATGCATCTGTCTCAAGTTTCCCTGACAAACTGGGACAGTTAGAGCTTAGATACATAACAGTAAACTAGTAAATACGCAACAACAATATGTTACGTGAGACTCGCAAAAAAGTAACTTTAATTTATCGTCGATATCTGATAGCATTTAAATCTTCCCTGAAAGCTAATCATCCTGTTCGTGAGCAAATCGGAGCGACAACTTGCAGCCCACATGCCCTGTTTTAAAGTGTTTTTGATACTTTGATGAATTCTTGCCATTGTTTATTAACAACGTTAGTCTTCATTATTGTTGTGTCGCTTTTCACTGTTGGCTTTTTTTGGCCAGCTTTTTATTATTTATTTATTTTCTGGTATTCGAAGTACGTCTATTTGAAACGTCTCTTCTCCATTAAATCATGTCCATATTTTTAACTTGTAGTTCGTACACACAAAAGTCAATAATTTGATTATGGCGATAAATTTATTATACCCCCTCGCAAACAAGTATAGGAATCACTCTGTCTGTCTGTACGTCTGTCTGTCTGTCTGTCGTCCGTCCGTTCCGTCCCGTCCCGTCCGTCCGTCCGTACCGTCCGTCCGTCCGTCCGTCTGTCGGTCTGTGCAGATCGTGTCCGGGCCATAACTTCTTTGTCTTTGAGATACGGCATACCATTTTGGTACATGGGTGTATCACATAAATATGTGTCGCGTAAAATTGATGACCTTGATCTTTGACTTCTTTGTCAAATTTATCAGTTTTTTAAACATGAATTCGTGTTCCGGCACATAACTTCTTTGTTCTTTGCCATATTCCGGTATAACCCAGAACACTACAGTCACAAAAGCATCCGGAGGCATGTCGTCGTTTCAAACAAAGGACTAAACATGGTAAGGGCCGTATTTGCCCACCAAAATGAACATCCGTGATTTTGTTTCAAGGCAACTGCATTTTTTTTTTTTTTTTTTTTTTTTTTCTTGAATATATTCTCAATTTTGTCAAAATGATTTGTGACATTACTAGCATGACATATTTTGAATATTTTTTGTCTAATTCTCATGCACTTTTTCTTCTAAAGAATACTGAGGGCAAGCTTATATAAATTTCATATCTTTACCATGCATGGATTTATCGTTCAACTATATAAAATTATATTAAGATTAAGAATGTGTGTTACTTTGGATGCAATGTACTCGTAATGAGTCTATATATTTGTGATTTTTTTTTATGAAATAAAAGCAGATTTAATTTTGCCTTGAGACTTGCAAAGTTTGGGTTTATAGGGACCGATAAAGGCTATTATCATTCATAGTCCTTTGGATTCATTGAGGCAATGTCAATATTTCATGAATAAATTAAAATTCGATTACTAGTATTGAAAGTTTCTAAAATTATGTTGTAAAGTGAAAGAAATTTATCATATCCCCTTAAACAAACTATCGGGTTTAATAACTTGTACTTGTTTCTTTCTTTCTTTTTTCATTTTTTTTTTAACGATTACATTTAATAAGCACATTATTCGAATATACACGATTAATATATTAAAACTAGGAAACAGCTGAAATGAAATATTTGGATGAAGTTCCCACCAATAATCAGATATTACGAAAACAGGAGTAGAACATGCATACGGAATGATGAATAAAGCACAACCAGTTTCGCTCGCAATTCGTGGGGGCTTTTACTGCATTAATCTGAGATGTTAACACTATTTTCGCAGCGGGTCATAATCGTTTTAAGCTTTTTTATATCGAGGGGGCATTAGGCGTTGGAATTGAAAAGTTGCGATATGTATGCTAAGGAATGTTGATCACAGTTTATATGTTTCATTTGGTCCAGTTCGCCAGATGACGAGATTTTAAAAAAAAAAAAAATCACAGTACACGATCTGCACTTGCTAGACAGAAATCTGCTAAAATTTTGATTTATAATGCAATAATATAATCTAAAACCAATATATACACATAAAAATAAAGAGTTGTAGTGACGTTTTATCATCGTTGTAATCATAAAGAATGGCAAAATGATTACCTTGTTTTAAAATTTGTTTTTTGAAAGAAAAAATGTGGCGCATTTCGATTTTGCATACAGGTGCAGGTTTCTCTCTACAAAAACATTTGCAGGGTTATTTAGTGAAGAAATGTGTGCAATGTTAAAAGACAGTCCTTAGCCCTAAATATCAGTTGCCGACATCGCAACCCTCTTTTCAATGGAGAGACGAGCATGAACATCAGCTCAATAGTCTAAGACATATCAGTGGTATCAATTTTCGTAAATTTAAAGATAACAAACTAGTTAATTGCATGTACAGCAAATTAACATGCCACGATTTTAATAGATCTTACCTGTTTGCCTTCATGTTGTCAATTGGTTAAACAGTTAAAATTCCACGGGTTTTCCTCAGTTGTTTTTTTTTTTATTTTCAGTCGGTAAAACTCACAGCGTTTATAAGTAGAAAAACTTATCAAAAAGTTGAAACGGGAATTTTTTTTTTCCTTTTATAAAGTTAGCTATTTGCTGTAATCATTGTCCTTTGTAAAAGTTATGTCATTTTCAAATTGTTGTCACGTTTTCAGAAAACAGATTAGAAACACCGTTGTATCTCTATTGAATGAGAGAGCACACGCATATATCCGGGCGTCCTCTCACATCGCAGGCAGAGTTAAAGTTAAAGCGTGTAGGAGAAGAAGGGGGGCAAATCCTTGCACATAACACGCTTCACGCTTGACGGCGCGAGTAATTTGTCAAAAGTCGTTTAAGACTGAGAGGGGAGACCCAATACACGACTTACAAAGAGATAACCTCGTGTGGGTTGTTCCCTATACCACTGGGAAATCGTCCGACTGATAGTTTTACCTTTTGATGGACGCAGCGTCTCATTCATAATTGTTTAGCCGCCTGCAGTTATAACTTTTGCGGCTGCTTTTTCTTTTCAATATCAATCCTGCGGAAGCTCTATAGAAATATAAACAACTGATTTTTATTATCAGGTGATATATTTTCTGTATACAGAAAGAAGACGTAATAGATTTTGTGATTTAGGTTTCATCGATATGAGGACAACTTTTAATGCTAGAAGTTTAAACCCTTGAACTCTCTCTAAACATTTCCATTTCCATTCCCATGGACCATCGACTGTCCTTTGGCAAAGGAGCATTTACTATCCATTTTAAAGGCATCCGGAATTCGAACTTACTACAATGCATTCCCTCACGACCTTTCGACAGAACTGCAGCGACCCTACCACTTATTAAATCGCGAAACATAAGTATGATTGATTATTTGTTGGTTTTTCGTCCCGTTGAGAATATTTCAATCATATTGAGACGTCATCATTGCCGGTGAAGGGCTGCATGCTTAGCACTCTGGCTTTAGCAGTGAGGGTTCTTTAGCGTGCCAGACATGCTGCGACAAGGGACCTCCGTTTTTTTTAAAGGTCATATCCGAGAGACCCGTGATTCTCACTTCTAAATGCCGAGCTCTTTGCGAAGGAGCAATCACTACCTATATTTTAATGTCTAGGTTTGACGCGGCCGGGTGCGAGCACGGGGCTCGAGGCGAAGCTACCGGTATTTCACTGAGCGACCGCGACCGGTGAAACGTATAAGAATTGAATACAGTATATATATGATAGGCAAATATATTGTCCGTTTTATGTTTGCCCCCTTTCATTCTTGTTATCGGTGGATAAATGAAAAGACTGGACAAAACAGTTAAATTGTCTATGAAAGGTGGAGATAATGACCAGTGAGCAATGTCATAAATACTATACAAAGAATACTGAGTAGAGTAAACACGGACCCCTGGACATACTAGGGGTGGGATCAGGTGCGTAGGAGGAGAAAACACCCCTTGCTGATCAGTCACACCCGCTGTGAGCCCTATGCCCTGATCAAGAAAACTTAGTAATCCGTAGTCTTAATCAGTTTGTAAAGAACAGTCTAACAATTGGTGTGACCACAGTTCATTATTGTCGCTTTTCATACCATATTAAATTGTACTTCACTATGTATTGTCACACTGATTCAATACTGGAAAAGGGACGGATAGGTTAATTTTAAAATATGTATATTTAGCTTAATTTGGTTGAAAAGTGAAGATAATGAACACTGATCATTCTCATAAATCCTATACGGAATACAAATTAAGAGAACAAACACGGACTCTGGACACACCAGAGGTGGTATCATGTGCCCAGGAGGAGTAAGCATCCCCTGTCGACTGGTCACATCCGCCATGAGCACTAGTTATCTTGGTCGAGTAAACGGGGTAATCCGTAGTCAAAGTAATAAGTACAAATACATGTGTACGATATTCCTTAAAAATACAAAAATAAAGAATTTAGAAACATTTTCAACGATTACCGTTTTCTATATGTAACAATTCCCAATTATTTTGGACTTAATTAAAGTGGAATGCTACACCAGAGAAATTTGACGTGGATGAAAAATAGAGGATATATATATTAATTTTAAACAATATTGTGAAAATAAAAAGATTCAATTTCACTCTATTTCGTCTAAAAATGCAGTTTTAGTAGAAATCGAATTGAAAAAATTTAAAACCCCTGATGGAATCGAACCCGCGACCTGCAGTTTAATAGGCAACGCGCTAACTTACTGGGCTTCTCAGCTTGGCATTTAAATGTTTTCATCCATGTTTCGAACGGAAGTCAGCCATTATGACGATCTATCTCTAGATGTACCTTAATTTAGAAATCATCAGAATTGCATTCCAATTACAGTAAATTTCATTCATTCTATTTTCTAAAAACGTTTAAAGCTTACGTTTTCCTCATTTTTTAAACGAAAAAAAAATGTATTCGTAGCGAGTTTCGTTGAGCAGATTAACACACGCAGTGAAAATTAAAATATTGAAAATCTTTTTTCTTTTTTAAGAAATAACAAAATTTAAACTACATGTAAATTTTTCGAAGAATGACTGCCCGTTCCAAGAAGAAACGTGCACATCTTCAATGTGTCCATAACACCTGTACAAAGTTTGAGGAATGTCAAGTTAGGATGTAAGAGGAGTTGATTAAAGAAAATTATTCAAAGCATGCTTAAAAAATGACAAAGTACAAAGTTCTACGTATATGCCTATAAAATGGCGAAGTAACAAAGTATCAAACGTAACCATAGTCCCATGTAATTTTTTCGAAAAAAAAAATTAGATCATTATATTAAAAAAGCGCAGGCACATCTTCATTGTGTCCATAACAACTGAACAAAGTTTGAAGAATGCCAAGTTAAAGAAGAGAGAGGAGTTAATTACTCAAAGTAGGTACCCTATTCAAGGATGTTCGCCATGCTACATATATAATGTGGTAGTTGTACTTAGTTTCATATATTAATTCACATTCATATTGCGCTGCACTACTTACTTGTGTGTTAGGAAACCAAAACACTCCTATTAAATATAATGGTTTAACTTATAAAGGTTCCAGTTGAAACATAACTTGGATTAGTCCATGTATGAATATCGATATGTATTAAAGGGATATGTACAGGATGAAAATATTTTGTAATTTTAGTGTAACTGACTACGATACTGATGTGTCATGACACCAACAACCAAAACAGAACTACAGTGAAAATTGTTGAACCTGACATGCCCTTGGAGACAGACTTAATGTCGAATCAGACAGGGGGTCAAATTCTACGGTGAAAGCAACGTGGAAAAATGATATTTGGGAATAAAAAAAGATCAGAATTCACAGAAAAACGGAGTAAACGGGCGTAAAATTAAACAGATTTAACTGTATACAATTTACATGCATCTGGTGATAAAAAAAACAGACTTCAACTCTATACATGTATTAGGTGTGTTGTACTTACCCACCATTGTGAAAGTTCAGAAGCATGTCATTGTTACGTCTGTCTGTGAAGAAAAGAATACAACATTAAAAGTGGGGCACACACAAACCCTTGGACACACCAGAGGTGGGATTAGGTGTCCAGGAGGAGTAATCATTCCCTGTTGATTGGCCACATCCGCCGAGAGCCCTTTAATGGTAATCAAATTCAATCCCTTAAAGATGAACACAGTCACTGATTTATTATTTTGACATGTTTTTCCAGAACGACGTGACCCTTTCATGACACTAGGTTTAGTCAATAATTATACATGACATAAACATGCGCTCTCGGCCTTTTCATTTTCCACTTTGTTCACCATGACAGTTCCATCAACATATATTGAGTATAGGGCTTTTTCTAGGTCAGAGGTGCATGGCTGATTTATGTCAAGTATCAATTAAGTTGTAATTCATGTTCATCAGCTTTTACCGCTTATTAGTTTCATGATTTTGGAAATAAGCCGTCGTTAAAACCAGTATGTTAAGAACGGCCTCACAATTTCTGTGAAACACGTCATACAGCATTCGGTCAAACGACAGATGTAGATGTAAAACAACCATAGAATTTGCGAAATGTCGAGACTGTTGAAAATCTTGTAACATCACTTTGTTTGCCCGTGACCTGTCCCGAACTTATAACTGATTCTACACAGAACAAGCTCTTGTGTATCGAATCAGAAGAGAGACACAGACATCGTATGCAGATGAAAAATTGCTACATAAATAGATACTTTCTAACCACTGGAACTTCTCAATCTATGGTCGTTATAACGATCTAGTTTGCCATTACAACCTTTCATTGGGTCGAATGCTGTCTGATGTGTTTCATACCAATTTTTAGGTCGTTATTTAAACACAGAATTGACCGCGGATTACTAGTACTCGAGATCTATTTACCTGATAGAAATATATGGGGTTTACGGCGGGTGTGACCAGTAGACAGGGGGTGTTACTCCTCCTAGACACCTGAGCCCACCTCTGATATGTTTATGTGCAGGGTCCCGTGTTTGTCCAACTCCTTATAGTAGTTATGAGATTGATCACTGTTCGTAATCTTCATCTTTTCATGAAAAGGCAAAGATAGCAATCGTAACTCCAAACAGAATACAAGATAAGAGTTCGGCAAACACGGAACCCTGGATACACCAGGGGAGGGATCAGGTGCCCAGGAGGAGTAAGCATACCTTGTCGACCAGTCACATCCGCCATGAGCCCATTGTCTTGTAAACTGAGTAATCAGTGTATAAAGAACGGCCTAAGGGCATAACGCAATGTGCATTTCACAAACGTTTTTCTGTCTCCAACATTGAAGACTTCCAATGATAATAATAAATTACAGGAAACGCAAAGATCATTCAAATCCTTCAGAATTATTTGAAGATTTTATTATACAAAAACTGGTCAACAGTGTTTTTGTAGAATTTTTATGTGCAGGTGCATGTAGTATTTATTTTCTTCAAAGAGAGCTAACTCAATGTTTGTGTATTTTTTGGTCTATGTTTTCATGGAGAAAAAAAAAACCTCAAAATCTGCATCATCTGTTATCTTTTCCAGGTAATATAGTCTGATTCTTTTTTCAAAGAATATCTAAGGGTACTATGATTTTATATTAAGATATATACAGATAACGAACGTTGTGTGTGACCTAACAATTGATATGAAACACGTCCGACAGCATTTGTATGATAATTCTATTGTGATGAAATTTGCATAAATGATACATTCCATAGTAACTTAGTGCAAACTTGGATTTTAAAAATGAATACACAAGTTGTGTTATATGTAGAGCTAAACCAAACGGACAGTCCTGCCTACAGTGTCTATAGTTAATGTTCCGAAATACATGTACTTCAAACTATTGCAGCAGCTTTATCTACAATATTCTAAACTTTAAAACAAAAACATGCAAACTTATACACTCCGATAACACTACATTACCTCTTTGTTGATACTGTCCTTTTCAACAGTGAAGAAAACAAACAACGATTTACTACGGACCTGGTCAAGATATACAAATGTAAGGCTTACAGAGGGTGTGACCGGTCAGCAAGGAACATTTACTCCACCTAGCTAGGCACCTGATCCCGTCTCTGGTGTCTCCAGGGGTCCGTGTTTGCCTTAAATGTTTAATTTTGTATTCTTTAAAAATACGATTTATGACATAGCTGGACAACAGTTCGTTATTTTACTTTTTATCTATAATGGACGGATGCCTTGCTATCTGATCAAATGGTTTTATTTAGTCTTCTTTAACGCCGATACGACAATAGTTCAGTCATATTGCTACATACTTTTTAATCACTGGAGGTGTTTGTTTCAGGGTCTATGGAGATATGGGGGGGGGGGGGGGGTGATAGTCCATGTTTGTCTCTACATTTTACACTGATGATTATCCTAATTGGTAGACACTAGGCCTACAGTTTTTGACGAACTAGATGAGGAAATTAGCGAGAAAGAAATATCCGAGGC
>CAJDSM010018035.1:61904-74917 GCA_903981925.1 Ostrea lurida
AAAAAAGAGAGATTAAGCTCTTGAAACTAGGAAGTGTCAGCCATCACTTTTTATCTGGTGAACATCCGCCTTCCGGTTCAACTTCCTTAAAGGCTCAACGTGGGAATCGGCAAAAAGTGGTGGACATGCACATTCACGTAAGTGGAATTGGACTTATTTTTATCAAGTGTTGAAGCTGATCATTAGAATCTTTAGGTTGTGATTTGAAATCTTTGTGATAATCTGCCATTGCTAACTTTTTACCTCGGCCAATAAATGATAGATTTTAGAACATCAGCAGTACATATCTCTGGGGTTGAAATGAATGAATATGCAATAATTCAAAAGATGAAGTAATAAAGTCTTTACCATTAGTATGATGGCTATTTCCTCATGAACGTATGCGCAGATGTGAACCATGTGTGAATGCCTGCACACAGCTATTAAACAGCTATGCGTCACATTAAGCAGACTTTTTCATGAAAGCACTTAGCGCACTTCAGGAAGTATTCCAGCGTAAAGTGCTGCAGTTCATGCACTCGTGTATTTCCCAAGAAGGAGTGGCCCGAAGGGTGAAAATCGGCCCTTTGAAACGGTCAAAAATCTAAAGTCAAATTTGAAAAAGTTATTTTCTGCCAAAGATAGTCTATATATGATAGTTTATCAGGGCGGTAAAAAAATTTTATAGTTTGCATGGTGTATCTGATATTAAACGCCCCAGAACAACATGAATGTCATAAAATACAAGAATTTGCTTAAAATCGCATATTTTTTTTTGTTGAAATACTCGGAAAATCGTATAAGGCAAGGTTTGGACCAATTTATTTTTTGTCGTTAAAATATGAATGCCCAGGGAAGGTTTCGAATTTTTGAAAACGTCTTTTTTGGTAACAGATATGGCTCTATATCGAATTTTCGTCATTTCATTACAGAATAAAGTGGTGATTTTAAGCAAATTCTTGCATTTTAGGAATATTTCCATCATTTTGGGGCATGAGATCTTAAATACAACAACTGCAAACTCAAAAATTTTACCACCTGATAAACTATCATACATAAACTATCATTTTTGCAGAGAAATAATTTGTTGAAATTTCCACCTTTATTTTGACCTTTTTACAGGGCCGATTTTCACCCTTCGTGGCCTAATTCTTTGAATCTGTATGTTTATTAGAATGACGGCTGACTAAAAATGAACAAAAGCTAGGAACTTGCCTGTCACATTAAGATTTTAAACGTTTGGTTTTAAGAATTAATAAGTTCATTTTTTCTTAGCGTGATTCACCCATAGCATGTAGCTTTTTTGAACCACTTTGAGGTTTGATCCTAGCTTTTAACACCTGTATTTGTAAGGTAATAACATCCAGAATGGGGGTTTCACCATTGGTGTGGATCACGATGAAGTGTGTGATGTTTGTGAGTGGTGCTGTCCTATTCTCATCTGGTTCCCTGGAGGAGAATCATGCAACTTGGGAGACCACTCTATCTTTTTGGAAAGGTAAAATTTAAAACCTTTAAATTCTGCTTTGTAACTGTAGACTTCCAAAATATTGTAGTTGAAGCCTAATAAAATAGTATGTTGTGTTTGTGGCCTCCCGGCCTACCGCTGGAAAAAATATGTCCGACCCTGATCATTTTTGTGTCGCCTGCCTGCGTTAGCGGAGGCGACAATATAGGGATCAACTTTAGTCATCTTGCGTCCGTCGGCTCACAAAATTTTCTGTCGTTTTTCTCAGAAACCACATAGGCCAACAGCTTCCTGATATTTGCACAGAGGCATCAGTATGGACAAACTGTATCATGTAACGCAGTTTTCCTATCTGCCGATGTCAACTTCCCGTTTGACGCAACTTAGAAATATTTTTTTAACAAAGACAAATTTCTGTCACATTTTTTCTCCAGGAACCACACAGGCCAGCTTCTGATATTTGGCACAGAGCATCAGTATGGCAACTTTTATCGTGTAACGCAGTTCCAATCTGGCCGCATGTCAAACTTCCCTGTTTTTGACGCAAACTTGAATATTTTTAACAATAGCACAAATTTCTGTCCCACATTTTTCTCAGGAACCCACAGGCCAGCTTCCTGATATTTGGCACAGAGCATCCAGTAAATGGACAACTTGTATCGTGTTAACACAGTTCCAATCTGCCGCATGTCAACTTCTTGTTTGGACGCCAGACTTTATTTTTTTGACATAACCAATTTGTCCTTTATTTCAGAATAGAATCTCGCTAAACTCACAAAATGGCATCCTCATAACAATATCTCAATCTTTCATCTAATTCATCATGTTAGGATATGCATTGTCATTCTGGTAAACTTTTGAACGAACTGAATTCCTGAAAAAAACATAATCATGATACTTTTTTGCCATGATGATACCTTTAATGATGAAGTAATTTTTCAATGAAATTAGAAGTAGGCAGGCGACAACATGTCTTCCGCTGGAAGAACTTACCGACTAAGTATATCATAATGAAAGGTGTACCGAAAAAATCCGGAAATCATCCAGTAAAATTTTTGAAATTCAATTTAAAATTTTTCAATAGAATAAAATGTTTTACTACCTACCTACCGACCGGCCAGCCGGCGTGCCCCGTGTCGGTTCTGGTTCGGTTCCATTATTATGGTTTCCATCCGGTTGTGTTGTATTATTAATACAAGATGGTGTCAATCTAAACTTTCACTTTGTTTATTGATGTTTATGGACAAAATAGACACAATTAGAACAAGCTACAGCATCAGACACTTGTATTGAAAGCATGGAATTGAAACGAGGGTACAGAAGTATGGGTAATGATGTTTCCTATTATGGGGTGCCAAGTCAAATCAAGAGTCCATATTTGCGAGTTAATGTAATTGTACAAATACAAATCATGGTTTTATACTGCAAAAACAAGTAAATGGGGTATATAGGAATCCATGAGAACAATGTGTCCGTGTACATTCATGCTTCAGTGACTCAATCAGCGAAAAATATGGGGTGGTTGGTGTTGTTGTGGGGGAGGGGGTATTAATGTATTCTGTAACTAGTTACTCAGATGAACATAATGTTGAAAATTCAATGTCCTTTCCTGGTCTTCGGCTGGTATAGATTTTTATACGCCCGTCTTTAGACAGGGCGTATTATGTCTTATGTTTTGTTCGTCTGTCATCCGTCCAAAATATTTTGTTTTGGGCCATAACTTCTGACAATCCACTGTTAGATCTTAAGCTATATTTCACAGAATTGTTTGCCCTGGACCCAGGAAGTGTCATGACCTTGAGACAGGTTATTGGTCAAGGTCACTATGCGTACATAATCGTTTAAACATCGTCCAGGCCCATAACTTTTTTCACTGAGTTGCATGGATTGGAATAATATTTCACAAAATTATTACCCTGGACCCAAGGAAGTGTCATGACTGCACTAGGTGAACTGTTCAGAGTCAGGGTCACACAGCACATAGTGATTTTAACCTGTCCGGGCCAGGTCAAGGGTCACAATGCACATAGTGATTTTAACCTGTCCGGCCAGGTCAGGGTCACAAAGCACATAAGTGATTTTAATCCTTGTCCAGGTCAGGGTCACAATGCACAATAGGATGTTTAACCTTGTCCGGGCCAGGTCAGGTCACCAATGCCATAGTGGATTTTAACCTTGTTCCGGGCCATAACATTCCACACTTTAGCATGGATTGCAATAATATTTCAACCGAATTGTTTGGCCTGGCCCTAGGAAATGCCATGAGCAATGTCAAAGTTACAAGACACATAAGTGGTTTTAGCATTGTCTGGGCCATGACGAGTGTATAATGTTACTTTGGTGTGCTCTTGTTCAAATATCATTCGTATACTTCAGTGAGCCAGGGAGGGAATAAGTCCGGCATTAGGACAGCTTGCCAGTTCGTCAATGAAGTTCCTGACTGTGCATATATTATAACTGAATATTGATGTTTTTTGTTTGTCACTTTAAATACTTGTCTGCCATGGACTCATAGATTCGTTAAAACTTGGTTATCATAGGCCACTTATTAGAAACAGATCAGGTTACTGGAACTATGATTCCTGCATAAAGCGTGCTCAATTCATGTGTTTGTTGAGAGCGAAGCTGGAAATGTCAACTGGTCCACCATATAATTTTATTGCTGATGTGAAAACAGTTGATCAGTTTGGTATATTACCTCACAAGACATATCAGATGAGTTTTGTAGGGAGTGCATTATGAAATAGCCGTTCTGCATGAAAAGCAATATACATCTCAACAAGCAACAGTAACAAGAGGTAGTTTGAAAACCTCTGTCGAAGGGAATTTGTGCTGTTTGTGTTTTTTGGGGGAGTCCTTGGATTAAATTTGTTGTCTTTGGCATACAGATTTCTGAGGTCTGATACAAAATCACACATAGTCCTTTAAACCATTCAATCAAAAATTCAATTTCTTTTCAAGAACCCTGTTTGCCTAGGAAGTAGGTAATGGTCAGTCACTCAATTGGTAAAGTATGTTCTTATAAACAACTATAGTAAATTATGCATATGACTGATTTATATGTCTTATAATAACAAACTTAGTAACATGCATATTGATTATTGATATGGAACTTGTTTAGTTTTGAATAACGAGTAGAGATTAAACTATTTTAATTTAAAGATACTGTATAACAATATTCTTAGCTTTTCAATGGAGAACGAATTATACGGAAATGTTGACTTATTAAATGAAAAAATAATTATATTATACCTATTGAACATTTTTATCCCCCACCTTCTCTCCAATGCTTATGTCTCGTATGAATAATATATAAAATAAGTCCTGCCAAATAAGGAGGAGCAATTAGTGCCCATAAGGAATACCAAACAGATTTGTTGAAGACATATGGTCTCCAAAGACTACATAAAATTATTCTATAAGAACAGAGTATGTGTGGGCAATCAAGAGTGGTTTATCTTGTTTTCCCAACGACCAAAATTTTTATTTTCAAGGTGCCGTTTTTGTTCAAAATGCAATTACAATTATCTAAAAAGCCTAGATTTTAAATTTATCATGAGAAATTGTTTGTATAAAAGTGTGGAAGAAATCAATACGTTTTGATGGAGTCAAATTTTTAGAAAATCTCGTGACTTGGAAAAGTTTCTAAAAGAGCTAATAAGTAGAGTTTTTGAGAATCCACATCTGATTGACAGCCACTTCTGGAAATATGTAGTGGAACAGTATCTCTGAAAGTGACCTCTTTACAGCTGTTAGTAGTTTAGTTAGTAAGTACGGAACACATAGAGGCTTCCGTAGAGCAACTACTGGAACCAGCGATGTATTGTTTGTAAGGATTTTTCATGCAATTTTGGAATCCAGTAAAGGTATGGTTAATTTCAAATTGAATCCCTGTTCTTCGGGATATATGAATCACTTCTAGAACTGAATGTCCTTGCACAATTCTTCTTGCCACTTACATTCGATCTGTAAAGTGTTATAGTCTTGACGCGACATTTACCTGACAACGTATGAAAAAAGAAATGGAGCTGGACATTACAATAAATTTTCTGGGCGTTTTAATCAAAAGGTAACTTGATATTCTAAATAACTCCATAAAAACACTGTGTGAGCTTGCTTAACGTTTCTAAAGATGTGAGTGCTGAGGTAACTTCTCTGTCCATCGGTGGGACCGATTATTCCCGGTGATGAGGTAAATAATTAGAGAAACAAAACTTGAGGAACATTGGCAAGACAATCATTCAAGAACTGGGAGAACAATCATTCCAGGGGATGTCCTGTTTTAATGCATTAAATCATAAAAATCAATAATAATACTGTGAC
The DNA here is from genome assembly GCA_903981925.1 of Ostrea lurida. Classification (NCBI taxonomy): domain Eukaryota; kingdom Metazoa; phylum Mollusca; class Bivalvia; order Ostreida; family Ostreidae; genus Ostrea; species Ostrea lurida. Next base: position 67,675 of record CAJDSM010018035.1, read on the forward strand.
CAATTTAATATGTACATCCTTTTACTGTCATTTTGAATCAGATTGTGAGGTATATAAGATATACATGTATGTTCAGTACATTGACCGACAGAGAAAATTAGTAAACAAACATTGCTTTTAAATTGTTAATATATGTAGTCTATAAAAGTTGCCACCGAAACTTCCTGGATACACTTGCAATTTATAAGGCGGACCGTGCCACCTTAATCACAGGAGTAAGATGAGACGACACTGAGCCGAGGCAAGAACTGTCGCACGTGTCCTTGTCCGGAAACACGCCGCCCGTCCCACATCCTTGCTTCTGTCGAGAGTAAAGATACAGTAGATTATAATATCTTTCAATAATGAAAATGTTAAAAAATACACTTCTTATTGAGCGTATCTGTGCAACAGATTGACGTTTGAGAGCGTCCACTCCATTTTCCGTTGACACGTGGTGTTCATGATTTTTTGAAAAGGGGTGGTTTTTTTTGATAATTTAAATTTCAATATGCTTTTTTTCAATTAATAAAATGTGGAATGTTGAAATAACAATAAGATACATGGATTGCTAAAACTACATATACCTTGCAAATTGAGTATAACGTTTTACCATTGAAGATAGACAGTGGTAATAGTGTAAAAATAAGCTCAGAAGAACAGTTCCATATAACATCAATTCCAATGTATAGCAAGTATAACTACTTGACGATTTCTCACCGGTGAGGATGGTTCGTGAACTGTGAGACATAGGACGGTAGAAGTGTGCTTCTCCTGCCACGTTGCGTTGTTGTGTTCTGAGTAGTCATGACTACCCGCAAATGTAAGCACGGTCCAAGAACCTTTCGAATCACAATTCCATCACTTCCCCACAAATTCGCGGCGTACAGGAATGAACTACATTGGGGTTTTACTATTAATAAATCAACAGCCTGGTCTTAAAATCTCATCATTCCAAGTAATCCCACTGAACTGGGATTCTGCAATACATGATACGAATACTGCATGTACTATATAAATGCGACTAACAAGTGTTAAATGTAATCCAAAGGTCCATAAATATTATATAATATAATTATTATATATATATATAATATATATTATATAGTATATAGTATATTATATATTTATGTATAGTATATATAACACCAAAACGAGTTGTAGGGGCACAAAGCTCCGACAAAAGCGAGGCAGGAATTTCAAGGTGGTCCATGGATACAGGAGAAGCATCCATCTGTATGACCGGTCACCGCGCCGTTTGTTGCCCTAGTCGAACAAAGTAACGGGGTTTACCCGTCACATCAAATTCTAGATAACGAAAAATGAAGTCTAACAAAGGGGGTATGAAACAAATCATCAATATATTGACTTGTGATACATTTGTATGCAAAAGGCTCATTATAGCGACCCGTAGAATTGCGAAATGATAGACTTAAACGAATTCGTATATAACCTGCAACATCAAACATGGCATCCGCTTTAATCCTCATAGCGCTGGTAGCTCTCGCGTATCGAATCAACTGCATGAGAGACATTCTACACCCATAGAGAGTGATACGTGGTCATTATTACTACATGTTTAGACAAGAAGTTTGCGATTGCAAAGTCAAAATCATCAGTTTTATATAATGTAGAACTTTGTCTCATCTGCCATTCAGAGTCAATTGTGTAAAGTAAAATTCCGAATTGTGCAATTCTGTGGTGTCCTTTATATTTCGAGTTCGTTAGATATATCAATGGACATATTGTGAAATATGATTAGTTAATTGATAGAACATCTTATAATACCTATATGTAAGGTTGAAGGACACGGCAAGTTTTTTGTTTTTATTCCGTAACAAGTTTTTTTTAGCAAATTCTGCTTCGTATGAATATAAAAATAAGTCTGCCAATAACTATGTTGATTTCTCTTAATTAGGTTGCACTTCTTTATCTAATCGAAGTATAAAATACGCTGAAAAATCTCCCAATTAATAGGGTATGATTTCAATTAACTACCCGACAGTATTCGATCGTCATAATTATTCTATAATACCCGAATCAGTTTTTTTCGAAATCATTTTGTACAGTGATGAAAGTACCTTCTACTCATATTACTAGAATATGATACAATTATGTTGAACAATTTACCCTTCTTTATAAATCGCATCATTTTTATAATGCTAAATTTACCCCAATTGGTCCCACTACTTTATATGAATAAAACTTAATGAAATGAGTGCCATTATGTATATCTAGTCAACAGCTATATTACAAACAGTTTTACAAAGCAACAAAATATGGCGCCAGGGCCACAAATTTCAGAATCTCACTCTTAGTCTCACTTTTAACTAAACTTTACGTCTATAAAAACGAAAGTAACAGATATAGTGGTATTTCATACTAAGAAGTTAGCGGTGTAATTACTAATATTTCTTATCGTGAATCTGGGGATTAGTTACTACCTGTTAAGTACCAGAGAAAAACGGCCACCATTGCAAAATATTGTGCGTTGTTAAGTTCCATCATTATTCCTGAAATAAAAGTAAAAAAAACATTATCATTATATTTTGTGTAATTAAGAGGACTTAGAACACATGAGCAGCATATCAAGAGTTGCGGGATTTTATTTCAATAAAATCAGTTTACCTTTGATCAGGAGGTAACCACGGAACTAAGACCTCAAAATAAATTGCTTGGCTTTTATAACGTGTCACCGAAATCAGGGATTTCGTTTCCTGCATCCATAGCATGTGGGGTGCAAAGACTCCAGTTGGCGGCATTGTTTTTGGCAAAAACTATCACAATACACAACACTGCCACTGTTTGTTGTGTAGTTTTGACATTTCTGTGTGTGTAAGCAAACATACACTCATCATTGTACTCCCACAGGGCAACTTGTTTCAACCTGACATATATTTTAGAATCCATGTCAAATTTTACTGCCATTATTCATCCGCTAATCATTGTTGTATATACTTGTCATCATTCAAAACCACACTGTTCACTGATGCACAGTTTTCATAACACACAAAGGTGAAGAGAAGAGTTTACAAATACTCTGGGTCAGAGTAACGGGGAATTAATTTTATTGGTTTCTTTTGATTAAATGCGAAATACTGGTATCATCATTTTCCTGAAATCGTTTCTTCAGATTAATGGATGTATACAACACCGTGTAGAGGACAGGCTAAAGCCCTCCATGGGCCCTACAAAATCGTGTTAGAGGACAGGCTAAGCCCCTCCATGGGCCTACAACACCGTGTAGAGGACAGGCTAAAAGCCTCCATGGGCCCTACAACACCGTGTAGAGGACAGGCTAAAGCCCTCCATGGGTCCTAGATCAAACCTTCTACAAAACCTTGGACCACTTGTATGTATATTCTTTATTGCAGAAGACATACATCTTATAGCATTAAACAATTGTACATGTATAAATAATTACATCAGTGCTGAATAATAGACGGTCAATTCAAAAGTTCATTCATCAATCAGAAATAAATATGGTAGAACATGGAGGGCTTACTCCAGTTAATACTTTTTTTATTTATTCAACTTTTATTTGCCTATATACAGGACATACTAACAAAAAAAAAAATGGTATTCATCCTCGATTTCATTAACACAAGTTTTACAAAATCTGTTTTCACGATGTAATATTTTATGTCTGCCAGTTTCTATGCATAAATTATGGGATCCAACCTTAATTGGAGATACCCTTCTTGTACATTTTGGAATAGATTTTTCTAGATAATATTGCAACAAAAATTATCAACCAAATGTCTGTAGATAGTACATTTTTGATTCATACTGCATTGTGACTATGTAAATAATGGATAAAATGGTCCTTCAATCGTTGTTGTATTATTGACAAACAGACATGGCTATTTAAGCTACCTCGATCATGCTACATATAACTAAGTCCTAACAATTGAGTTGTTCCTTAATAAAAGTAGCCCAATTACGACTTGCATGTTTTGTATTTTACAGTTGTTGTATACAAAAAGGCGAAGTTAACATTGTGTCAAACGTAATCATAATCCAAAAAACATATACAAATCGAGTGTAGGGCAACACGGACCTCGACAAAAGCGAAGTAGGATCAGGTACCATGGAGGAGTAAGCATCCTCTGCTGACCGGTCCACACCCGCCGTGAGCCCGTAGTCGAAACAAAGTAAACGGGGTTACCCGTCGTCAAATACAAAAAGGCGAAGTTAACATTGTGTCAAACGTATTTATAAGCAGCATTAAGCACAATTTTCCGACTGCAGTAGCTTAAACCAAAACTTAACATTCTAAAAATGCGAAATATAGTACAATGGTAAACGCCCTGTTTTGAAATATATCATTGTGGAATTAGTGTTTTTACGAACACCTAGTGCAACTTTCAGAATCCAGATGAACTTTTTCAATATCAGTCCTTTGTGTGACCCCACACTTCACATCCATAATTCAAAATACTACAAACATAATATCAAAGGGAGAATAAGGTACAATGATTTAAATACAGTTGCTTTAATTATTGTTGATTTAAGGGCAAATAACGCTTTGCGACCTTGTGATGCTAACTGCTTCTGCGTTACAAAAATTTACCATTGAATTAAATAAAACTCCCAAATAAACAAATTGATCTAATACTTCTAAAATGTCCCCCTTATTTCCCATTTTCTGTCTGTGCAAAGTTTCCACACCATTTCTAAATACAACAATTTTTGTTTTTGCAACATTTATACATATATTACATGACTTCGAGGGCGACATACCGGAATATTTTCCCGAGGTGACAGGAACGCCTTGGAGTGTTTATGTCACCCGATGCCGTAGGCAGAGGGTGACATAACACTCCAAGCGTTACTGTTACCGAGGGGGAAAATATTCCGGTATAGTCGCCCAAGAAGTCATGTAATATATGTTATATAACATTTTTGAGAACAAAACCAAGGATTTTACTTTATTAAGACATTAAGAAATTGCACCGTCCGAATTTCTCAATCCTCCATAGAATAACTTTAGATTTCCTGAGTTCGACGTTCGAGTTGCAGTATAAATCCGACAAATCTCGGTCAGTTTCATCGCAAAACTTCTTCAAAACGGCCACACTGGAATTAGTTACTCTATTCGTGTTTGTAGAATTTCTCTCCTCCAAAAACTATCTAAATCCTCCGAATTTAAATGTAAAAATCGCAAAGGCTGTCCAGACACTTTTTTTCAATCTTGCGCTTTTTTGTTTACTATATGTTATTACAGCTTCAGGCAGGTAATATCGGCTGATAAAAGTTGTCTGTGTTTTCATATTTCCCGAGCCGAAGGCGAGGGAAATATGAAACACAGACAACTTTTATTCAGCCCATATTCCCTGCCTGGAGCTGTAATAACAATTTTGTCATACTTCAAATCAATATAATAAAAGTTTGCACATGGTCTCTCTATCTGTTCTATTTACAAATATCTGAGCTGTGACGTGTAACGTCACTGTTACCGATCTGAACTTTGTACGTCACAGTAAAATCACACGTCACAGACAAATGATCGAAGTGTTATTATGACGTTGTTAGAAAGTAAAATTCATACGTCATGACTTTTACGTTTGTTTTATTATCAGAGTATATCTGCTATCTCTTTGTTGTCATTTGCACTGTTTACAACTTTGTGTTCATCTGCCATATATATAACATTCTTTACAAACAGTGATTGCTTCAGACTACAATAAATTGTTCAAAGCGAGTCCAAAATCGCGAGCATTCACCAACGTATTCGTCACAGTAAGATCACGTGATCTATAATACCTGTCTCAGGCAGGTAATATAGTCTCATAATAACGGCTAACGAAACCAATCAAATTCCTAGAATCTAATTTGCAGTATGACAAGTGTACGTAGCAACCGACGTTTTGACGTTATGAACTAATTAATATGCAGAATCGTTGCACGCGAGGAATGATTTAGCTGATTTTAGAAGGCATTATAACTGTTTCCGGTGTGACATATAGCAAAAACTAATACAAAAATGTTATATTCACAACTAACCCCCATTCATCTGTATAAGTTTCCAGCGTATTAACATATTTTGTAATTCAGTAACTGATTCTGCAAGCAGCACCATGTCATCAACATACATCAAGATAAAAAGACTTAACAACTGTAAATCAGTTGTTGATTACCATTTTTGATGAATTCATTTTCAAGGTCATTAACATATAATACAAAAAATAGGGGAGACAACACTTCTTGTAATAATCAGGGTTTAAACTTGCACTTGCCCATTTGCTAGTAAAATTTTGTGTGGGCTCCTAAATTTGGTGTCTCACTTGCCCACATGGCGAGTGATTTCTTTGAATAAGAATTTGTCTAATTGTATCAAGGTTCAGTAAATTGACCAGATGCATGGAAACTTTTATTCAACCACTCTAAATACTTCAATTCATTCAAACAGAATAAAGAAATAAACGCATTCAAAATGTAGAGTGTAGGACTTTTTGCCCTTAATGCGATTCATTCACATGTATACATGTCTCATAATTTAGATATTTATTACTTGTATTAAATGTTTCATTAGATGTGGGCTAGCATGTTTATTGTGGCTCCCAGAAATGACATATCAGGAGCCCATGTGGCTCCTGGAAATTTAAGTTAGTTTAAACCTGTAGATAGATGTGGTTTTCAACAAAAATGTGAAATATGCCCAGAGGATTTTACACAAGTTCTAATCCTACTATACATGGAACGAAACAATCGTAAGCAGCTTCCCTTGTATACCGTAAGTTTTTAATTTTCTGTACTTTCCCTATTAACTGAGTCAAATGCTTTCTTAATATAAACAAACAACAATATAAACGTTTTTTTGGATTGGAGTGATTGTGTAATAAGACAATGTAAAGCAAATATGGCCTCCGTAGTACCTAACTTGGGTTGAAAACCAAAATTGCGCATCTGAAATAATATCATAAAAGAGGCTGCCCATGAAATGAGTCTTCGGTTCAGTATGGAAGTAAACAATTTGCAGAACAACTAATAAGACTTATTCCTCTGTAATTATTAGGATCAGAATGATCACCTTTTTTGAAAACAGGCACAATAACAGCATCAGACCATTGAGTTGAGAAAAACCCAGATGATAAGATGCGATTAAATGATATGCAAATACGGTACAAATATTCTCTAAATTCTATGAAATATTCATTCAAAATATAGTCCAACCACGGGATTTCCCCCGTTTGAGGTGATCAATGGCCTCGGAGTTGAAAACCACATCTATCTACAGGGTTTAAACTTAACTTAAATTTCC
>CAJDSM010018038.1:0-11033 GCA_903981925.1 Ostrea lurida
TTATTTTGTTTAAATAAGTTCTGCTCTGAAGCCACTTGTAGTAAGGAAACAAGAAACAAAATTTGTAATATATCTACATACTGCATGTACAAATAAATTATGTTATACCATCCTCTCTATACCCATTAAGTTTCCTCTGCTATGTTCTTCTAAATAAACACAAAGTCATATTGTGTTGAAAATAGCATTTATTACAAATGCCCAAAAATCATCATATTCTATCTTCACATAATCTCACTTGTGTTGGGATTTTACATAACATATATTTTGACTATATCACATGATAACGGAAATTAAAGATCCAGTGATATCATCTAGTGAAAAGGGTGTTATGACAACCCTAGATAGATAATGTGTGTTTCGTTTGTTTGTATACTTGTATATTGCATTACGTCCCAATCGAAAAGTTTTCATTTCAAGAAAAAAGCCACAAGTTCAAGAATAATGTACATCTAATGCAATGCGCTCAAGGCCGTAAAAACGATTTTACTGAATTGTATCAACGTCTATTGTCACAAAACCTTCGTGCTTTAGGTCATACCCGGAAGATCTGTGACTTTCACTTTCAATTCCGGTGGCATGGCCAAGGAACAATCATTGCATCTGTTATAACGCGATGCTGGCTAACCACTAAACGACCACTCTAGGCACGGTGTATAATAGTACTTTTTGTGTTTTTCTCTTAGTCACTTTTGAAAGGTCACTACACACGTACTGGCGAGATCACTGTCTATGTGATGGGGAGGATGTTGCTATCGACTTTTTTGAGAAAAACCTCTTGCTTTACTCTTTCTTTCTAATTTCACCCTTTCTTTGTCTGTCCTTGTTTTTGTTTTATTCCTTATTTGCCTTATCTCTCTCTCTCCTCTCCGCTCTCTCTCTCTTCTCTCTCCTCTCTCTCTCTCATTCTCTCCTCGTCTCTCTCTCTCTCTCTTCTCTCTCCTCTCTCTCCTCCTCTCTCGGTCCTTTACTACCCGCATTTTTCTTCTACCTCTTTCTATTTCTCTTCTCTGGTTTCTGACCCTTTCTCCCTCGTCTTTTTTCATCTTCTATATACATGTACATGTGTATATTCCCTATGGATAAAATACGGATCGTTCAAATAATATATAATAAATCCGAAATTTTTGTGTCATGTATGTATTTCCTTGGAATAGTTCAGTGTATTAGCATGGGTTACAATTCCGCTATAAGCTAGAGAGCCGTTTATTCATCATGATCTCCAACCGCACTTCTTACTTTTTTTTTTAAAATTCATTGCTTCCAGAAAAAAAAAAAATAGATAAAGAAAACGATTAGGTCCGTGTGTTGAAATCAAACTAGCTATATAGGTCAAGAGTTTGCTCTTTGACATTTTTGTAAAATGGATGAAATTTCTCACACTTTCAAATTGCACACGAATTAAATAATACTTCCACCAGGAAGTCATTAAGACAACTTGGTAAAGACACGAACCAGGCGGTGCTGACATTTGTTGTGATGTCACTAGGGAAACTATCAGATTGAACTAAGTGAAAACATCTTCTTTGTATCCAAGTGAACAATAATGTATCATTAAGAAAGAAGCTCCTCAGTCCATTATAAGTCGCGTTTTTGAAACCGTTCCAATGTGACCGGAAAGGACGGGACCTAATAATCTCTCCTTAGATTTGATTAGCAAATGTCAAAAACAATAAACATGTGTATATTAGTAGATTAAGTGCTTGCTGCATTTGTTGCTGAATAACAATTTTTCTAGAGGGGAACGAGGTCCTAGCCATAGGACAAATATAGATGTTCTAACATGTACATGTATAGCAGGTTTATTTTTATATCACCTTAAGACATGGCTGATATATATTTTTATAGATGTATGATTTATATATATATATATATAATATATATATATAATATATATATTATAATATATGTATTATATATATATAATTATATATATAAATATAATTTTTTGTAATTTGATCCTTTGTAATTACATGGCCTTATGCTCCTCTCTCTCCTCTCTCCTCTCCCTCTCTCTCCCTCATCTCTCTCCTCTCTCTCTCTCTCTCTCTCTCTCTCTTTCTCTCTCTCTCGTCTCTCTCGTCTCTCTCTCCTCTCCTTTACTCTCTCTCTCATAAAACCGCACAGTACAGTACGTACATGTATAAACACTAATCTCATAATGAGTGGTGAAGCTGCATTGCTTCGATTATTATGGGCTGTATTTGTACAAAATACGGGATTCATCTCAATGTAATGATACTGTTTTTACTTAGACCATTATCTTATAAAACGTGCACGGCATTTACACATGTAGTATATCTTTCTCGATTTATCCTCTTCATCGTTATTGTGTTTCCAATTCGCTTGATTGTGCTTGATCGATATTGCGAATACCCGTCAAAAATGTTTTGGGTATGCAAAGTACAATACCAACAACGCTAGCGCTTCGATAGCGTACCCAAGTACTAAAAAGTATTCAAAGATAACATACACCAGTAAAAAGAATAAGATTTTTTTTTCTTCAGAGTTACAGGCATATCATCTCTCTTATATTGTGAAGAATGCTGCAACATTGACACAAAGCAACATCATATGCTGTGTATCCAGCTTATACAATCTGAGCGATGGAAAACGCTTACAACATATCAAAATTGCAAGAATTCTAACGCAAAAATTGTTATCGCATTTTTGCTAGAAGTTTTTAAATCGCCTTAATGTGACTAGGACAAGAGGCCCATAGGCTACATTGTTTAGCTGAGTGACCTTGGCCCTGCCATTGTTCAGCAGTGGTGATTTTAGCAATATTTATTGCCGTGAAAACCGGTCACGGTGGCTCTTTAGTACAATCAATATTACGGTGAAAAATTGTCACCCAATACAGTGGCCCCAATCTTGCCCTAAAGGATTACAATACATCATATAACATAATTCACTAGTACTAGTCCCAACTATAATTAATAACAAGGTCTTGATATAAGAAATCAATATTCAAAATATAAATGCCTTGCAAAGATAGTTTAAGATATAGTAACTCTTAAAAATATGTCGACCTTGAGTTCAAAGTCACAAATTCTAAAGTTATCATATAAAATGAAAGGTTTTACCATATGAAGTAATTGTGAAAAGTATGAGTATCTCCCTCATGCAAAGTTCTTCTCGTTTGCTGGGTTTTTTTCTTGGGGTTTAGACTTTAGTTTTTTTTCTATAACTCAATTTTCTATTTATTATCCTTGGCTTTCCCAAACCTTTTGGCCTCTCGCTCCAATGATGAACTTGTTTTTTATAAAATGGGTCCCATACATCGATGCACCAAATTTAGTATCGACATATTTCACCACTGGTATACAAAAATAAGAAATATTGTATCGGTTTCAATTTCGTTTTTATCTAAAGGAGGTCAAGACTTATAAGGCTAAGATCACAAATCATACACCATGCGTTGCATGGAAGCAACTGGTGAATATTCCTGTACACATATGAAAGCCCCTAGCTCAGAGTTCGAGCAGAGAGTTTTCCCTAACTACTAAATTAACTAACAGCTGTTAAAGAGTCCTCTTCAGAGAAATCACTGTCCACTACACATATTGAACAAAAGGTGGTGTCAATCAAAAAATAAATGTGCGATTCCCAAAAACTCTACAGAGCCTTTTAGAAAAATTCAAAGTCACGAGATCTCTAAAATTGAAACTGCAGCACAACATTTGAATTAACTCAACACATTATCAAAAATTTCCTCGACGGATAAATTGCAAAATCTAATATTTTTTTCAGATAAATAGACAATCTGCGCTTTATGACAAAGACAGAAACCCGAAATAAAAAAACCTTTCTGGTCGTTGGGGAAAAAAGAATAACATATTTGTTAAAAACCACTTTCTATTTGCCCACAAACGTACTCAGAAGTTGACAGTAAGGGGCATGCCCCCAATGAATTGGCAGACTTATTTTTATATGTCAGTGACGAAGCAGAATTTGGTTCAAAAACTGTTCAGGATAAATAAAAACTTGCAGTGTCTTCAACCTTACATATAAAAATGGGTAACGGCAAAGAATAACGACAACAAAAGTGATCAATCTCGTTAAGTCCTAATATATACAAAGATATTAGTTTACCAGTGAATGAGCTACCAATGAGTCAATGCTGTCGATGTGCTTCATACATTGTTAAGGACCGTTTTCAAAAAATAGCTGATTTGACTAAGGATTGTTCCGTTTGCCTGATCAAGAATATGGGCTCACGTACGCGGATGTGACGGTCAACAGGGATCTTACTCCTCCGTAGGCACCTGCATTGCTACCTCTGGATGTGTCCGGGGGTCCCCGTGTTGTCCCAACTCTTTGCTTGTATTGCTATTATTGGGCTTACGAATCCATCACTGTTCGTTTTATGCTTTGCCTCTACATAGATGATCTTATCATATTTTAAAAACATAAAGATTTTCATAATTATGTCCCATCGATAAATCAGCCTGGACGAACTCGAATAAAGGACACCAGATAATATCGAATGATGCCTCATATTTGGATAATTTACTTACAAATATGTTGATGTAGCGGGTTATAACCAATCTCGTTCTAAGTCCTCATTTCGCAAAATCCTACGGTCGCTAACTAATACCATTGTTGCGATTCAGAAATATATCACCATTTTGGCATTTCTGTGATTATCGATAGTTTTGAGGTGGAAGGACCCTTGAAATTGTAAGAAACACTAATTCACGATGCCGCCTTTCAGCTAATGTGGCTGTTGACAGTTTAGTTGAATTGGACCGCGATGTGGTTCCTGGAGAGGAAGATTTCCCTTATATCAGTAGATGGAAACGTTGATCAGCTATGTGACCAAATCCGCCGCCCGGGGGCCAATGATCTGAACAAGCTAGAATTCACTACATATCAGTAAAGCCTTCAGGTAATATCTCCACTCTTCTGGTCCGGTGGTTTCTTTAGATGAAGGTTTCCCTATATATTCCCCAGTCAAACTTGGACCCCCTATTGGTGATCAACCCCTACCCTAGGGATCATGTATTTGAAAGCATTTGAATCTCCGCTATTAATCAGAAGTTTTCTGTAAATTGGTCAGGGTTATTTTTAATTTGTCCTAGTACTTGAAAGGATTTTACATGATCCCATCCTACTTTTGAGATATTTGTGATTATCGTCCCATGATAGATGGGGTACCTGGTCCTGTCTTTTAACAGACTGGAATAATTTCAAAACCCCAACGATAATTCTTATCACGTTTGGTTGAAATTTAGGCAGAAGTGAATTCTGAGGAGAAATCGAAAATGTGAGGTGGGCCAAAACTATTATTAGAGTAATTGGCATTTCCTGACACAGCCAGCGTTGAGAAAATTAAAAGTTTTGAGACAAGGTCATATTAATGTAATACCAGCAAACTGTATTGGCTTTGTGTTAGGCTTTTCTCTTTGCATTAACACTGCAGCAACCTCAACAACAAATTTTCCCAAAATTGTAGTAACTCACTTATATAGATATATTGAATATACATGAAGAAAACAAACCAGAATTCGATGTCAAATAAAAACATTTTATTCATTGTTAATAAATTTGTGCTGTGTATAGAAAATTGATCCAAATTATCATATACATTATATTAAAAAATGAAATAGTATAATCTAAAATACCTACTATTGCATTCTAGAAAGAACTGTTAGATTGCCGAGTAGCTCATACAATATGTATATCCAATACATGTATATACGGAACCAATGTCAAATGAAATATACAAACAGTGATATAAACTATACCAAGACATAACTCTCTGATATCACAAGAATGAAAAATAAAATTAGTTGTGGCCTCAACCTTAATTTTTTAAGTCAGTACAATTCCTATGCTAAAACTTAGGCATTTTTGTAAAAAACCGTCAGTTCAGATGTGTGAAGAAGAATTTTTATAATCAAGCAGAAAATACGATTATATTAAATAGACATGAATAAAACCTTTAATACATTTGATTTATTTTACTTTACTACTATTCAATTATAATTTCTATGGCATCCACAAAAAGACTATGATATGGGTGGTTCATCCTAGATATTTGAATAGAAGAAATGATTGTGCAAAGTATCAGTCATGTAAGGCTTTGCCAAATTAATTTGCATTATAACTAGTTTTTCGATCCTCATGGAAGTATTAATTAACAGCCAATTTTTATAAATTGTAAAAAATGAATTAAGTTGTGACATTGATGAATGATACATGTATTAATTGAACAACCCTAACGTTAGTTCTCATCATATTACATCGATTTTCGTAATACTATAGTTTTTTGGGACTGGTGGTGACTGTTTCACCACATTGTTTACTTCGCCAATTTATTTACAAATGGTTTCAGGATCGACTTGAATGATTACAATAAAACTATCAAAATGGAGCATTGCACAATGATTGATTTCTTACTTCCGTTGTCAATCGTAGCAAAAAATGTAAATACTTGTTTCATACTTTGCTCTCACTCCTTCGCCATTTTATATATCAATATCTAATGCAAAACTCAGAGAGCCTTAAAACAGCATGTTTAAGATTTTTAAGACGATGAAGAAAAACATGTAGACATGTAAGTTGTCATAATATCTTGTTTGCTAGGTGAGTAAATGATCCCCCGCAACAGGAAAATTTCAAACAATGTATAGGAGGATTCACATTAGCTAGACAATGTGGTACAGAAAACTAAAGGATCTCAAAACAAATTGTTTGTTGTAAAGAGACAAGGTGTCCAAAATGGTTCCAGATCTTTTCCCTTTATACACTTTTGCCCCCAATACTTCTGCAAGATTCCTCATCACTAAAATAGTTGTCCTCGTGACAGTCAATGGACATTGGTGAACTCTTAAACCCCTGGTTTCTTGAAATCAAGGAAAGCATTTTATCCACCACCACCTCACTTGTTTCATCATCTATTATCATGCTAGGTGGATGGAAAGTATTGGGGTCATTAGGATCCTCCAATTGTGTGTAGAGTTGAGGGACTTGGTATTCTTCATTCCCTAGCATTGGGCAATTGATAACATCTGTAATACTGTCCATGTTTTCTGGTAGAGCACTGGAGAAATTATGTTCGTACATTTCCTTGATCGTCTGTTTATCACTCTCAGCAAGGCTCTCTGTACTATCTAACCCTGAATCTGTGGATGTCTCCGAATTCATGCGTCTGGGAAATTTTGCTTCATATTCTCTAGCTTTCTGTATTTTTTCACTCAGTTTGGATCCTTCCAGCAACTGCGTGAAGTCGTCAACAAAAGCCAGCCCTACATCTTCCATTTTTGTTTTGTGTTGTTCCAGCTGATGAATATGACAAAGGAATTCTTGGAGATGTTTCATTAAAACATATTCCCCACCAGAATTGAGATCATTAATAGTGTGTTCCTTTTGCGTGTAATCAAAGCGGACCATTATGAATTTTCTATAGTCGGATTGATTTAAACGGATACTTGTTTGGTTCAATATTGGTATAAATAGATCGGCCAGGGGGCTACCTTGAAGTATTTTGCTGTTTGTATTGTCGTTGGACTTCCACTGTTTGTATTGTTCATAAGCAGTTATAGAATTAACGATCACTATGTAGTCGGCTTGATCCATGGAGTTGATGACCCATCGGAATTTGTTCTGCATAATATCAGTCATTCTCCAAGGAGCGAAAATAACATTGCAACGACAGTGCGTCATCAGAAAGGATGCAAAGGATTTGAGAACATCTTTGTGCGAGACTCTGATTTCGGCATAGGCAAGAATTATACCGTTTTCTTTGGAACCCCGACCATTTGCTAAGCAGAAAAGAATTCAGATATATGTAAGGAATTATAGAGGTCTGCTATGAAATCCAGATGCTTTGGTTGGCCCTCTTCCGTTTATAATTGTCAGCAACAGGACATCTAAAGAGGGAATGGATAACCTTATAGCACAAAAAGCTAATGAATTAGTTATACCAATTAAAATTTAAGAAGATATACCACGAAAAAGGTTCATAGTACGTCGTTTAGGAACACGAGTTGTCTTTCCGAAATCATATTCGTTATTTTCAAGTTGAATACTCTTTCTTCAGTTCTATCTCTTTCTAATAAATACAAAAGCAAACTAAAACAAATTATATTATTCTACTATTACATTAACATGTGATTTATAACAGTTCGCTTATTGTTTATTTAGAATTAATGTCACAACAGTTAATAAGGTTTCTTGTTCCTAAGATCTTGCGACCGGTTCAGCTATGTCCTTCAATACTAAATGCATATCTCAATATCATAAAGATATGTCTTGAATTAAAACATTGTACTTTATCAACATGTCAAGTATAAGAATGTTTGCGTTTTCACGGAAATGTCAAAGGAAATATTTCAAGTTAAGTTTACTAACCAATGTCTAACCAATACTTCCAACTGTTGTTTTTCTTCATAGCTCTTTAATTGTTCTGACATGTTATACCTTATAGCTGAAAAAATTCACTAAGTCTTACCAATAAACTCACAAATAGGTAAAAAACTATCTAATAGATCTATGGGTAAATCTTAATCTATGACCAATTGTATCTCATCTTTGCGAAGAAGCAATATTTAGATTACGTATCTTGGTTTAATCTCAAATTAGGACTTGAACAATCAATTTACTAAACCTCGGAATAGGAAATATTACTTCAAAAGTCAAATATTTTTTTCAAGTAAAAAAAAAAAAAAAAAAAAATGTGCTGAAGGCTGAAATAAAAATGATTCATCCTAGAAGACCTATGTTTTAAGAAAAAGATAGTTGAGTGGTTTAATCTTAAAAATCCCACGATTTCTGACATTTACTAATATACAATAAGTGATTTCATCATTTTTTCATTAACAGATCCCTTAAAGCTTGTATGTCGAGGGATTAGAAAAGGTTGATTTTGATTCAGTCTATGTATCGAGTATCATTAGTCATTGGGAACATTATTTGTTTCAGCAGATTCAAACATAATTGAACACAATTCAATACTGGAATTTTTGAATTTGTTTTAAAAAAATAAATCGAGCATGCAAAATAAATCACATACAAAAAGGCCGAAGTTAACAGTGTGTCAAACGTAATCATAATCCAAAACAACAAGATATACGCAGTGTAGGGCAACCAGGATCGACAAAGCGAAGGTAGGATCAGGTGCATGGAGGAGTAAGTCATCCCCTGCCTGACCGGTCACGACCCGCCGTGAGCCCTTAGTATTCGAAATAAAGTAAACGGATTATCCGTTAGTCAAATTTAGTAGGAAATGACGTCTAACAAAGTATGAAAACAATATCAGTCAACATATGACTAAGTGAAATTTGTTAATTCGCAAACAATCATTATACGACCCGTTAGAATTTGCGAAATGATGACTTTTGAATACACATTCTAAAGCTTGAAATATATCTCATAGACAATGTACCTGTGTTTTTCTTTCGTCCAGTAGATGAAGAGGAAGCGTAGGACAGTTGCTATACAATCCTAGCAGAATTCCCAGGACGGTAGCAACGACGGCATTCTCATTAGAGGTGAGGCAGCTGCTTCCATTGGAGTGAGGCAGCTGGGTAGTCCCACGTGGTGAATCCGATGTATGCTTAGTGGTTAGATGAGGATTATGTGCGGTGGATCTACAGGCAGACCTGTGGGTTATTTAACCATTCATTTAAAATTTTTTGATAATCTTTTTATATCACTGTCTCATGGATTTGAAAATAACTACATAGATTGTTGTTTTAGATCCAGATATAACAAAGAACTGTATGTAAAGGCAAGATAACTAACAGTGATCAATCTCGCAAGTTCCAAACAGAATACAAAAACAAGAGTTGGGCAAACACGGACTCTCTAGACAAACCAAGAGGTGGGATCAGGTGTCTAGGAGGAGTAACACATCCACTGTGACCGGTCCAATATTTTTTACCGGCCCGTGACGCAACGTGCATATAATGGCATGCATCATAAAAGGAGAGGAAAGGGGAAGGGATAAGCATTAGAAAACATGCATTAGTTTTAATGTAATGTCACCAACTTATAGCAAAACTACATATGCATGTATTTACATGTGCACATCAACAATGTTTTAACATTGCTAGCACATGGATATGTTGTAATCGCAAAAGTGGATCAGTACGCAGTCGGCTTTGAAATTTTACATTAAAAGTTATTTATGATATCAGTTAGAGAGTACCTACTGCGTCAGAAATGAATTGTACTGTATTATTGCACAGTCTAGAATATTGATATTATAAGCTTTTACATATTCAATTGGCAAATACTGTAAAAAATGCAATGTATGGAGCTATACATGTAGATACTTACTGTATCCCAGTGTGAAGTTTTTAGTTATTGTGGTTATACAGGGTTGACAGTAGGTTCCCATGTTGCACAAACAACGACTATGTCCTAAATTAAAGTTTGTATCAAATGGTTCAACCTGTAAAGAATATGCATTACCTTAAAGGGACTGAATCACGATTTCTGGACCAACACAAAATTCATCTTAAATATCAAAATCAAGAAATATAACTTATTTGAAGTTGGACTTTTTGACTGCAAGGATATTTAAGGCAATACTCTAAACTCAAATTTATGTAAACAAAGACTTGAGTCATTTTATGTAAACAAAGAAAGGTTAAAATTCTTGAATTTAAAACATTCCATAATGATCTATATTGTTAAAAATATATATTATTAACTGACGGACAGACTAATTCGAAATTTCGTGCTTCTGCGCAGAAAAACCGCACATATACAACTTTCCTAGGCATAAACAAAAATCTTCACTCTTTTAAGTATTGAAAGTCTACGGCAACATATTTAGATATAATTTATCATGAATATTATTTATATGGTGACGTTGAACATGTCACTGTCTTTGTAATTTGACGTCACAATGCCGATTTGTGCGGGAAATCGAATGTTGTCGTTGAATAGCTTGAACGTCATATCCTTAGAGTAGAAGCAGAGAACTGTCACGACGAAAGAGACACATGTAATACAGGGATCAACATTAACGGGTGTCCGATTGTCCGGAACAAGTGAAAGCCCAGTTTGGACAAGTGAAA
>CAJDSM010018043.1:2754-17470 GCA_903981925.1 Ostrea lurida
TGAATCTGATGAAACACTCAAAATTCTTGGCAATATTGAGAGCCATATTGAAATAGTTTTCCTGAATCAGATGGCAGTGGAATTTGTGCAGTTGAATATCAATTTCTACTCTTTACCAAGCGTACCTGTATAATCAATTTATACCAGTGTAATATATAACATCTCTTGTTTTAATGGTTTAAGAAAAATTAGGCTGTTCATCGTGTCTTTAATTTTGTGGTTATCTGTTCATACCTGTTCATAGATATCTAAACTTGTGTGAGTTACCCTCGTCATTCGATAATTACTATTACTGTGGAAAACACTAAATCGTTTCACATCCGATGATCTAACTTTGTGGTTATCTGTTATGATATATCTAATTTGATTCAGATTCACGTTGAGCTTTCAGTTACTGCTTTGTGTTACTCATGATGATATCTAAACTTTGTGGTTCATACTGTTTGAATCAAATGTTGTGGTTACCTAGTTTATGATATCTAATTTTGTACGTTGTACATGTATGGGTACCTTTGATTCTAACTTATGCTGTACTGTTATGAATCTGAACTTTTGGTTACCTGTTCATGATATCTAACTTTGTGGTTACCTGCTCATCGATATCTAAACTTTGTGGTTACCTGCTCATGATATCTAACTTTGTGGTTACCTTCAATGATATCAAATTTGTGGTTACCTGTTTATGTATATCTAACTTGTGGTTACCTGTTATGATATCTAACTTTGTGGTTACTGCGTGTTTGAATATCAAATGTTGTGGTTACCTGTTTAATGATATCATAACATTTGTGGTTACCTGCTCATGATATCTAACTTTGTGGTTACCTAGTTCTATGTATCTACAACTTTGGTGGTTACCTGTTCATGATATCTAACTTTGTGGTTATACCTGTCATTAAGATTAATCAACTTGTGTTACCCTGTTATGTCCAACTTGTGGTTCCTGCTCATGATATCTAACTTTGTGGTTACCTGGTTTATGATATCAATTTGTGGTTAACCTGTTCATGATATCTAACTTGTGTTAACTGTTTGATATCAAATGATGTGGTTACCTGTATATGAATATCAAACTTTGTGTTACCTGTTATAGATATCTAACTTTGTGGTTACACTGTTCATGAATCTAACTTTTGGTGGTTACCTGTTTTTGAGATCACTCAAAATGTTGTGTGGTTATCATGTTTTGATATCAAAGTGGACCCTTTTTTTGTTATTCTCGGGTTACCTGTTTCATGATATCTAACTTTGTGGTTAACTCTGATATCATGATATCTAGACTTTGTGTGTATACCTGTTTTTGATATCAATTTTGGTATGTATGAATCTGTTGTGTTACCTGTTTATGATCAATCCTAACTTTGAGATTTACCTGCTCATGATATAACTAACTTGTGGTTCCTGTTACGATTCCATTTTGGTTATTATCCCTAATCAATGTTGTTGGTACCTGGTGTTTATGATATCTTACACTTTGTGGCTTTACCTTGTTCATAGTATACTATAACTTTGTGGTTACCTGTTCTCTGATATTCAAATGTGTGGTCACCTGTTTATGATATCTAACTTTGTGGTTACCTTCGATTTCATAGACTGACTCTTAACTTTTGTGGTTACCTGTTTGATATCAAATTGTTGTATGGTTTACTGTTTATAGATCATTCTAACACATTTGTGGTTACCTGTCCTCAATGATATCTAACTTTTGTGGTGCTATCCTGTTATTGATATCAAATGTTGTGGCTCTAACTCTGTTTTGATATCTTAAGCTTATGCGTTACCTGTATGATATCTAACTTTTGTGGTTACCTGCTTTGAACAATGTGTCTCTGTTTTATATACACAGTTGTGGTTACCTGTTTAGTGATATCTTAACTTTGTGGTTACCTGTTTATGATCCAATGTGTGGTTGACCGATTCATGACCCTGTTAACTTATTCTGATGTAATCAACTTTGAGTGCGCTACTCTGTTTATGAATCTCAAACATGTTGTGAGGTTCACCTGTTTATATATCACAAACTTTGTGGTTACACTGATTTATGATATTACAACATTTGTGTTACTTGTTGTACAGTCATGCCGATTCCATCTATTAACTTTGTAGATACCTGGTGTTTGATATCAACTGTTCGTCGTGTGCCTGTTCATTGAACTTCTAACTTTGGGTTACTGTTTGTATATCAACTGTTGTTGTGGTTACCTCTGTTCAATGAATATCTAACTTTTGGGTTACCTGTTCTTGTATCTAAACTTTGGTTACCGTCTGTTGATAATCAAATGTGTTGGTTAGCCTGTTCCATGATATCTAACTTTGTATTACCTGGTGTTTGATTATTCAACTGTTTGTGGTTTGCCCTGTTCCATGATATTCTACCTACTTTGTTGGTTACGCTGGTTTATGCGTAATCTAACTTTGTGGTTACCCTGTTCTAATGATAGTCCAACTTTGGTGGTTTACCTGCTTGATTAGTCAAAAAATGTTGTGGTTACCTTTTTAATGATGTCTAACTTGTTGGTTACCTGTTTTGATATATGCAAAAAATGTTGTGGTTACCTCATTGATATCTAACTTTGATGATCTACCTGGTGTTTGATATCAAACTCTGTTGTGAGTTGCAACTGTTCAGGATCCTATACTTTGTGGTACACTGTTTGACTATCAACTGTTGGTTGGTTACCTGTCTTCAATGATACTCTTCAACTTTGTTGGTTACGCAAATGCTCATATGATATCTAACTTTTGTGGTTACCTGCTAGTATATGACTAACCCACTATCAACATGTTTGTTTACCTGTTCATGATATCATAACTTTGAATCTGTTACCTTCTGCTCAATCGATATCTAACTTTGTGGTTCCTTTGCTCATTACGATATCTAACCTTTGTGGTTACCTGCCATGATATCATAACTTGTGGTTACCTGTTGATATATCAAAAGTTGTGGTTATCCGCCTTTTATGAATATCTAACCTATTGTGGTTACCTCTCGACTACTTGTTACTGTTATGAATCTACATCTTTGTGGTTACCTGTTCATGATCATCTAACTTTGTGCAGTTACCTGTTTAGTTTTGATAATCTAACCTTTGATGGTCTTACCTGCTTATTGATATCTAACGTCTTGTGGTTCATCCTCTCAGAATAATGTAACGTGTTACCTGTCTTAATGAACTATCCAACTTTTGTGGTATTACCTGTTTTGATATCAAATGTGTGTGGTTACCTGTTTCATCGATATCTAATTTGTGTGTTACCTGTTTGATAATCAAAGTGTGTGGTTATCTGTCTTGATATCAAATGGTGGGCTTAACCTGGTTTATGAATCTAAACGTTTTGTGTACCGTACCTGCTCATGATATCTAAACTTATGTGGTTAACCTGTTCTAATGATATCGTAACTTTGGCTAATAGTTACCGTGTTTTGATATCAAAAGTGTCTGTGGGTTATCCTGTTCTCATGAATCTAACTTGTGCTTAACCTGGCTCATAGATAATCTAACTCTCATGTGGGTTTACCCTGTTCAAGATACATCTAACTTCAGTGTGGTTTACCTGATTCATGGATATCTAACTATTGTGGGTTACACCTAGTTTATGATACTCTACACTCTTGTTGGGTTAACCCTGTTCGATTGGTGATATCTTAACTTTGTGTGGTTACTGTTTTGATATCAATCGTATGTGGTGTACACTTGTTTCGAATAGATAATCTAACTTTTTGTCGGATTAACCTGTTTACGTATGATATTCTAACTTTGTGCTGGATTACGCTGTTTGATATCAATGTTGTGCGTTAACCATGGTTTATGATATCTAACTTGTGTGTTACTCATGTTCTTCTGATTCTAAAACTTTTGTGCGTTACTCTGTTTGATATCAAATTTGTGTATAATGCTGTGGATTAATGAATGTTAATTTGTGTCTAACATGTTTGATATCAAAAGTTGGGACCCTCAGTTTTGATATCAATGCTTCTGGTTACACCTTTCTATTGGTAATCTAACTTTGAGTTAACCGCGCTAAGCTCATCTCTTCGTCAACTTATGAGGCTAGACTTTGTTGTGTACCTGTCATGATTATCTAACTTTGTGGTTACTGTTCATGAGTATTTCTTTGCAACTTTCAGTAGACTGTGATTACTGTCTGTTATCATAGTTGATATACTCATGCTAACTTTGTGTACCTGTTCTGATCAAATGGCTTGTGGTTACCTGTTGCTGGATATCTAACTTTGTGGTTACCTTTTTGATATCAAATGTTTGTGGTTACCTGTTTTATGATATTAACTTTGTGTTACCTGTTTATGATATGTGGTTACCTGTTTATGATATCTAACATTGGTAGTCTGCTCTGGGTTCCGGCTGTCTGTCTGTTGCGTCTATCTTATGGTTGAAGTATTGAATGGTCAGTTTATGGAGGATTTGAATTTTTTGGATATGTCCATGCAAGTAAAAAAAAAAAATCATCAGAAATAATTATAGTCAGAAGTTCAAGTGACTAACTTTATAATGTGTATCCCCAGTCTTATACTCATTAATGTTGGACTGGAACAGGGCCAGTGGATGTGGGAAATGTGTCAGTTCGTATCAACTATTACCTACTTAAGTCAGCACAGATTATCTCAAGACACAGTTGTTTCAATTGTCTAATCTGAAAAGTGAATTTACCAGATATACCATCTTGCAAATTTTATTAATATCTCTGTTAGCATAAATATTTTACCTAGAAATTGGATTTGGAATGTCAAAAGACCAGGCTTTAGGTAGTATTAATCATTACACACAGCAATTCAAGTTCACTCTGACACAGGTTCATTAGAAATCTTTAGTAAAGTTGAAATTTATAGTAAATGAAAGTAAGCGCATGTTATGATTGCACTGGGAGATGTTTATTGCCAATACTGGTGCGTGTAAAAGAGCATTTAATAAAGCAGTTAATGGCCGAAAATCACTTCTGTCTGATTTATGTGCTGAATGATGTAGTCGTTAGGCACACTCTGCTGAAAAGGAAGGATAAAGGCCGGGATTTTCTCTCTTGTTCCCTCACCTAATGGGGTTCCTTCTCGCTGGAACAGAAAAGACGATACACTCCTCGGTGGATGATAAAGTTATGATTAAAAAAAATAAAAGACGCTAACATGCGGTTAACATTTGGGAGGCCAGCCGTTGATGTGGCGATTTGGATATGAGAGCCGGCAGATCTTTTTGAAGCTGTGGGTTATTTTTTGGGTAAAGTGGTAAATGTGTAACCAGTGACTTTGACAATAGATCTATAAGGCTTGTAAACTGTGAGGAAATAATTCCTGGTATTTTGTGTGTAACGGAGGTGGGGAAAAGGAAGGGGATGTCTCTTAGACTCTCTCTCTCTCTCTAAATCAATAGCACAGAAAGGGATTTGGTGTGCCTCTTTTTGTTACCACTTGTGATAAAAGAGAGCTGTGTTTTTCTTCACAGGGTGAAACTACAAGGATTTAAATATTGTAGCCATTAGGGATCAGGTAGAGGGGTGTATATCTTTTGTTGTATATTTGTTTGTTTAACACAGTTCACACAGCTTGGGTTCGTGTAACTACTAGTATGACTAGGGAGCGTAATCTCCTAGCTGCCTCAGTAGGCCAGAGGAATCTTGGTGCTCTATTAGCCGGAGCTGTGATAAATCCCCGATACTGAGATATTATTTGTGTCAAAACAACTTAAAGGAGAAGAAGATTTGCATAATTGTAGCAGTTTATGGATGATGAAGAATTAGTCAAACAGACTGTATAATCTTGTACTGGGGAGACCAGGGTGCATGGCATTTTATTCATATTGCCACCAAAAGTATAGGGAATAGGTGCAATAGGTGCAAACGGTATTATCAGTAAGCAAGTAGTGAAAACGTCTGTGTACTCTGTTTATGAGATAAATGCCTGAATTATGATTCCTTTTAGATTTCAGTTCTCCCCGGTTTTTAGAGTTGTTTTTTTCTAAGACTCGGTCTAAGATTGGATCCATTCATCCGCTCATTCACTGCACAACATTAGGGTGACAAGTCTGCAAGAATCAAAGTGGATCCAATATCTATCAATTCTGATTCAATTATTGTCTTAACCCCCCCCAATAAAAACAGATAGAGATCTTGTGATTTTTTTTCCCCCTTCACTCCAAATAGACTTCTGAATTTTCTTTCATTGAATTTGCATTTCCTTTGAATACCGGTAGTATGTTGAAATGAATTAATTCTATTTTTTTTTTTTTTGCAGGTTGAATCAAATATCACTATGAAAATATCATTCAACATGTTCAAAATGATAAACAGTTTTTGGAAAATTCTAACAGTGCTGTGCTTTACTCAAAAGATATCGTGTATGCACATCGAACATGCATTTACAAACGACCAGTCAGGGCCGTCATATGAAAAACCAGTGATCAACACAAACAATGGCGACATCATTCTAGGAGCCAAGAATCGGGTGTATAAGCTGTCCCCCGAGCTGAAACTGCTCCAGCAGGTGAACATTGGCCCGAGGGTACCGGAAGGTCAGCGGAGCTCGGTTAACGTGTTTGTGAAGGGTTTAGTGTTGAACGAGGAGAGCGGAGATCTCATTATCTGTTCTACCATTCCACCTGGCTCGTGCCAAGTTGTGTCGTCTGACAATTTAGCGGAAGTGAAGCGACCGTACAACGATTCGGTGGTGTCTAACGACCCAACGTCGCCCAATGTGTTGTTCCTCGGTGAGGAGTAGGATGGAGACACGGTGTTGTTTCGTAGGGAGCTGGTACGCCGGTTCAGTAACGGCCCTCAGGCGACCGAGTTACTCCACCGCGCGGTCCCTCTGGTCAGCGTAGGCCCGCACACTCTGGAGGTACTGTGTCCAACCGCGACCGCGAGTCCAGTTCGTCCGTTGTTCACTGACGGAAGCAGCGGATAAAAACCGAGCCTCAATCTGAAATTCATCTATGATTTTCCTTACGGAAATTATTGTCTACTTATCCTCTGAGATACAAACTAAAAGAAATCTCGGCTTTGCGTTTGTGTAAGTCGAATTTAAGTATCGTACCGTATGTCGACGTTCCGGTGGTGTTGTGACAAGAGTGACCACTCCGTTCGTGAGGGTGCTGATTTTGACGAGAGCAGCGGGAATTTATTTATAAGTGTTCAGGAAACTACAAGGGAGAAGACAGGCAAATCTAGGGCTCGTCTCCAGCGTGGTCTGCCCAGTACAAAATGTCGCGGGTCGAACGAAAGTTTAATCGGTCGTAGACGACTGCCACAAAGGTCAAGGTCAACTGGGCCATCTACATTCATGAACAAGTTAAATGCCCCAAGGCGACTGGGAAGGTAACTCGTTCTGAATACCAGGTGTTCGTTTGTGTGTGTTAGTTTAGCGACACTACTGTTTGTTTGCTATTCAGTATACAGCTCAGAGTGGATTTTTGACTGCCTTTCCCACACGAATGCCCACTTTCCACAGCAATGCCCACCTTTCCACAGGAATGCCCACTTTCCACAGTGGGCCATTTGGAGTGGCTTTAATACCTATGTTATACCGTTTTACTTGCACAACCCACTGTGTTCAGTGGACATTTTAAATGCCCATTCCACTCTTAAAATGGCCCACAGTGGCCATTGGGCAAATTTAAGTCCCACCTGAGATGTACTGTGTTACGGAATTAGGCTTTTAAGCTTTTTGAACTTTAAGGCTTGAAGCATTGCCAATGAGAAGTTATTTTTCGAATATGGTGCATACGATACACCAAAAGGCGTGTTTGTTAGGAAGGTAAGTATTTCAATGTTTATTCAGGAAATTTTAAGATGCTGGTAGATATCGTATGGAGCAGAAGGTGAAGAAATTGTAACTCCCTGGTATAACATCAGAATGAAGTCAATATTCCATACACGTACTATTTCTGGGACTAGGCAAGAGAGTGATGAGGTACAATGGGAATACAGGATTTGTACTTCTGAATAACTCCATAATGAAGAGTCACACCATCATTCAATAATATCAAAATGATATTTTATATATCCCACATTAGAAGAGTAAATAATGAAGGATTATTGACCTCACATTTAACTCACAGATAATAATACATGTCAGAATGGAGGAACTTTACTTATAGAAAATTCAAAATGATCGGAATCTTCATTTGACCTTTGATGCGGAAACTAATTAGACAGGCAGAAAGAGTGCACCCTACCCGAAAATGGTGTGTAATTGTAAGTGTAAAGTGATAAACCCAAGGTTGTCCACCAGAAAGCCACTTGAATAGTGAATACATATCAAACTGAAATCTAAAGAAGCTACATGTAAACAAATATTTATCTTCACTGTGTGATGTAATTGATAGAAATTTATATGTAGAGTCGATCGACATCACAATCCGTGATGTCGCAGCGGTGTGAGACACAAAAATCTCACAATGACATGGCTGTCTCACATGGCTGTCTCACATAGGCTTTCAAAGTCAATCTTACATTCATGATTGGTATGATAATGTGAGAGAAAGCTTTTCCCGAAGACTGTATTTTGGTAGTAAAGTAACAACCAGGATCTTCCATTTTCTTATTAATTAAATTTTGAGACAAATGCAACTCTTCTACCATACCAACACGAGGGATGTTGTGATTGAATTAATGGAATTTCAGGAAAATGAAAACTAGCTTATACAATAGAAGATGTACTTGTTGTATGTCGATGGTATTCAGAGAATGAATCGACATCTGAAGGACCAAAAGGATCACAATGTCTGAGTAGATGAAAGGAAAAAAAAAATTCCCCCCTATTTTTATTACGGGAAAATTTATATGAAACATGCATGTACCAATATGAGATGAAAAAAAGCCTGCCTGCTTTGTCGTGAGACCGTACATCTGTGACGTAGGGGTTGTTTAATGATGAGGAGAAGAAGAGAAAGTAAAAAAAGACCCTCCATGTTACAGGCACCAGCTGTCAGGGGCAGGTGATATTCGGTGTGCAAACATTGCATGTTTCCTGTCAAGTTCTGCTCTCGGCCTATGATAGCCTCCGAGTTCTAAGATATCAAAAATAAACTTATCAGATATAATTTCTTTTCAAGAGGCGAAGTTAGAAACAGTTGTTGAAGGCTTCTGTTTTCTTCTCGCAAATATATGGATCCTTTCTCTCGATTCCCATGACGACGCAACTGGAATGGTTGGTTTATAGTTTTAAGTGAGGCAATATGAGGTGAACAGACGAAAAAATACAACTGTTGTGTCCTTAGGGAAATAGTGTGCACAAAAAAAATCACATCTTAATTGGAGAAGTGATGTATTTTTTTAGTGTCTGGAGAAAATACCTGCAAAAAAAAAAAAATAAAAAAATCATACAGTGACCTTCAGAAATGTTCTAATGCATACAAAATTCATATGATAATATTTCTAATATTTCAAATGTTAAATTACCATGGTAACAGTGTTGTTTTTGTTACAACCAGGGAATTAATCTTAAGTATTAATTTATTTAATCGTACAGTACTCAATTGAAATAGTATTGCTTTTCATACATGGGGAATATTACTTGTATTTTTATGTATTTTGGTACTACCCATATGGTACGAGTACTTTATGTATTTAGAAAAACTTAGTAATCCTTATCAAGCATTTTAAGTTTGTGGAATAACACTACTGAATGTGAAATAATGACACTATAATATCATAGGCACTCAAATAAAAAAATAATAAAGAATTTCATTGATAGACTATTCACTTTAAACAATTCACGAATTACTAGAGGAAGCTGGTGATAATTAAGTAATTAGTTTAATAAAGGAAAGAATGTGTTATTATACGCCCGTCTTCAGACGGGACGTATTATGTTATTGGCGTGTCCGGCGTCGTTCCGAAATAGCTTTCCGGTCATAACTCCTGAACCCTTTTGTAGATCGGAATAATATTTCACAGAATTGTTTGCCCTGGACCTAAGGGAGTTGTCATGACTTGATTCCAAGTTTATGGTCAAAGGTCCAAGTCACTATTACAACATAATAGTTTCAACATTGGCAAATAGTTTGTCCGGGCCTTAACTCTTAACATTCTCTGTAATTTGAATATATTTCACAGAAATTATTGCCCTGGACTTAAGAAGTGTCATGACCTTGATCCAAGGTATTGGTCAAAGGTCAGGTCACTATACACATAATATTTTACATTGGCAAATAGTTGGTCGCCATAACTCTTCTGACCTCTTTGTACATCTGAATAATATTTCACAGATTTTCCTGGACCTTAAGCGAAAGTGTTCATGACTTGATCCAAGTTATTGGTCAAAGGTCAAGTCACTATACACATAAATAGTTCAACATTGGCAATAGTTTGTCCGGCCATAAACTCCTGAACATCTCTGTAGATTTGAATAAGTTATTTTCACGAATTGTGCCCTGACTTAAGGAAGTGTCATGACTTGATCCAAGCTGATTGATCAAAAGGTCAGGTCAACAGAACTTAATGTTTAAACATTTGTCCGGGCCATAACTTTTGAGTGAGTGCATGGGATTTGAAATAATATTTCACAGAATTGTTGTCATGACACAAGAGGTGTTCATGACCTTGAGCCAATCAACTGGTCAAGGTCAGGTCCAAAATGCACATCGTCGTTTTAACCTGTTCCGGACCATAAGTTTTCACTGGTCATGATTGAAAATAATATTTCACAGAAAAGTGGGTCTACACCCAAAAAAAAGTGTCATGACCTTGAAGCCAAGGTTCACTGGTCAAATGTCAAGGTCACAATGCACAGTGGTTTTAACTTGCCACCATTAATTTTCCACCGAGTGCATGGATTGGAATAATATTTCATCAGAACTGTTGGTCTAGATCCAAGGTAAGTGTCATGACCTTGAGCCAATTCAACTGGTCAGATTTCAAGTCGCAATGCACATAGTGGTTTTAACTTCGTCCGACCCTAAGTTTCACTGAGTGCATAGATTGGAATATAATTCACAGAATTGTTGGTCTAGACCCAAGGAAGTGTCATTGACCTATGTCAAGGTCACATGCACATAGTAGGTTTAACATTGTCCAGCCATTAAACTTTTCAATGAGTGCAGATTTCAAATAATATTTTCACAGAACTAAGGATGTTCATACCTGGAGTCAAGTCACTGGTAAAAGGTCAAAATGCACATAGTGGTTTTTACCACTGTCTGGTCCATGACGTGTATATTGTTACGTTGCGTTGCTCTTTTTTTCATATAAGTGCTTACTGGTTTAGTTTTCTGACTCAAAGATTCCAAAAGTGCAAATGGCTGCTCACAGTACAGCTCAGGTGAATTTTTGAATGCCCACTTTTCCACTGTGGCTGGCCAACTCTGGATCACAGTGGGCCATTAGAGTGGACATTTACTTAGCTGCAGAACTGTAGCTCTCTGAAAAAAAAATTTGGACACGATCGTAGAGTCCCAATTATTGTTTTTCAGAGAGCTACACATTTACCTTGCAGGCGGCGTAAAGCTGCCATACGCCAAATAATGCCAGCGTGGCGTACACATCACGTTTGCCCCCCCCCCCCCCCCTACCCCCGCCCCCCGCCCCCCCCTCCCCCCCCCCCCCCCCCCAAATGGTGAAAAAGAAAAAGAGTCAAAGATATATGAAATCAGCTCGACTCTGACGTATACCCAGGCTGCTGTTGTTTTAGCCGTTATACTAGCTACATGTATGTGAGTGTTAAAACATGTACAACTTTAGAAGCTTTCTTGTTCTGAACTTTTATTAAAGTAACACGAAAATGTTTCAGAAAATAATTCCTATGTCTCCCCTCTTCAAAGGGAGACGGCATTATTTTTTGGGTTTTTTTTTTCCTGCCGTCTGCACTGGTACCAATGTCATCCGGTGTGGCTTATAGGATTAACCTTGAACATTGCCTGTTGTAGACGTGCCATATTCGTCGAAAGCGCCACAGGAATCACACAAATTATCTGTAAAACCATAATGGTCTATCGGTCTAGAAAGGGTGGGGAAGTAAGAATAAGCTTGCTCGAAAAGCACTTCTCCTTTAATGGCTATCACATATCTTATTATACAATTGATATTACCATATAATGTCTCACATTGTTTAACATGAATAGTTTTGTGTTATTTTTAATGGTCGTTTCATGTATAAAATGTACTTAGTTATATACATGTCATTCTTTGTATCATATACAATGCTTCAGTGTACATTGATCTTTAGATATTTTCGTCGCAAGATTTTTTCTCGTATGCCAGACAGATATGGTTCCTGCTCCGTGCATTATCCTCCTCAATACGTTACAGCATTAGGCATAAGAGAAGGAACGCAGTATTTGGCGCAAATTAGGTTTGGAGCGGGTGACAAATGCTTTTTTAAACGAAAAGCAAATGGTTTTTTGAATCCGTGGTTATCGTGCTCTCACGAATTTGTTAATACAAATTTATTACTTCATATGTACACAGACGTTTATTCAATATTGGTGGACGTGCAACATATGGCATAGTTCATTGAACTTTCATTTATGTCGAAGCGAAAATTGCTTTGATCTCCTTTACAAACTTCATAATGTCCATAAATAGTGATATTCGATACTTTTAAAATTTCAGAATATTCTCCTCTTTGTAGCCCATATTGTGTCCCGGATCCCAATTTCGACGAGACCGATCTAATGGTCTATAACATAAGGAGAATGGGAAGTTGTTCACATCCTTCCAGAAATGAAATGATTATATGACGGATCATTGCAGATTACATCATCATTTACCTTAGCCATACAAAAACAGTGTTATATATATACAAAAATAGACGACCTGTAAGGACAAATTAGCAATATTGGGGTTCCATATTCGATCTGGAGGGAAAACGAAAGTGATAAATATTAATTGATGTCATTACACAGTCAAAGTTGGTTGAATCAGAGAGAAATTAGGATGTACAAAACTTTAAACATGGTCTGTATGTAATGTGGTCTCTCTTGATTACCCACAGTTTAAACTAAAAGTAGCGGGACTTACAAATTAGGCCGAAGGTAACATCGTGTCAACGTTAATCATAATTCAAAAAAAAAAACATATATAAATCGAGTGTGTGGCAACAAGCCTCCGACAAAACGAAGTAGTATCAGGTGTCATGAAGAGTTACTAATACAAGCATTCCGCTGTCTGACCACGGTCACCACCCGCGTGAGCCCGTATGCGAAATAAAGTAAACGGATTACCCGTAGTCAAACTAGTAGGAAATGACAGTCTAACAAAGGTACTAAGATTAAGTTATGCAAAAGAAACTGCCACCATAGTTGGAGCTGCCCTTTCTATACATGTATATGAGAGACATAAAGACTTACAGAGTTAACAGCCCGCCTTATACGTACAATGTTCAAAAGCAAGAATGGTTGAAAAAGTACTAAGAATAGCCAAGACCATCAGAGTTTAAAGTGACACAAAGAACAGAATGAATTAGCCAAGAGTGGGGGAAGTAGTGCGACCCATGGGTATGGGGAAAGATAACATCATCATTAAAAGATCAGTAAAAATGGATACCATCTGGTTAAAAGAAACCCAGGAAGAAGACCGACGGAACCCTTTCGGCAAATATAAAGACATTGCCTTACCAATCAGATTACTAAACACTGGCAACTTACAATAGACCAGAACTATCTCTACACTATCTGTGTAGACAGTTAAAAAACACGAAATGAAACCGCAAGCTATTGAAATCCATGAAATACTTCATTGTTTTTAATTGAGAGAACATTGAGGCTTAGGACATCATTTAATTGCAATCATAGGTCTGGTAGGTTTTATATGATGAAAATTAAAGAATTAATAAACCTATTTGCACCGACAAAACGTGTTTATAAAAATTACTATATTGATATTAGAAGCAACCTGTACTATATAAGTGATATTACATAAATTTTAAGGTCAACAATTTTCTATATCGTCTTTTTTATTCGACCCGTATTGTATTCGTTGACCGTCAGCATAGGATCTTACTCCCCCCATGACAACTGATCCGCCATTCGCTTTTGTCGGAAGGTCCTTGTTGCCCTACACTAGTTTTGTTATAAAATATGTTTTTTTGGGACTATGATACGTTTAACACATTGTTACTTCGCCAATTTATATCCCTTTTCAGAATTCACAATTGATATTATTGTCAGATGACACAACGATGCCAACCACTCCAGACTACCACCATGTGAGAGTGAGTATATCCAATCATGTAACATTCCGCTTCGCTCTAATGTTACAACAACAAAATACAATACCTCGTGCACTGTCTATACTCTGCCCCTAATCGACACACTCTCTACCATACCACCACTATACATACAACACGTGTTCCCAGTGTCCCACGAATTTAGTGCCCTTACATTTCATCAGAAAACCAAATTGTCGCAACTATATTTCACTTCTGTATGCATATTCTAATTATTCAAAGTAAACTCTGCTGCTTGCGAGTCGGTGCCGTACGCGTCCTCTAAATGTATCTTTTCAACCAGAGCATTTCAAACCCTCATCATTGGTTAAGCATTGACAAAAGAGATTATACAGTCCAAAAACCCAGGAAAATATGGTATCTTTGGAAGACCCTGAGGATTGTGGTAAATGTATTTTCAAATCCCAACTTAAAACAATCTGGAAGGCAAATCAAAAAACAGGAAATTTCGTATAGCCGCCTATGAATCACTTTCACACTCACGCTCTCCAAAATAACTCTCCTCTATTGCCTGATATAAAACTTAATCATTTTTTCTATATT
>CAJDSM010018045.1:16246-28071 GCA_903981925.1 Ostrea lurida
GGGTGGATATTTGGAATGAGCAGAAGCCTTTTGTCATAATTAATCCCGCATACAAAATGTGTGTGGGGGGGGAAGAGGGGGGGGGGGTTATACTGAATTGGGTTGTGTTTTGTCCGTCCGTCTGTAGACGTAATAGTTTTTTGGGTCTAAGTGTTATCTTTCCACCTTGATCTGACCATATGATGACATATCGACGCCACTTCATTTCAAATTAATTTGAATAGCATTAAAGAAGATGTTTTTCATATGTTTACATGTAAACACTATGTACCAACTTTGGCCCCGCCCTGGGGTCAGAACCACTACCTCGGGGATCCCCAAATTTACAATTGTGGTAGAGGCCTTCCTGGACCCTTCTATATCACTATACATTTAGTTTTTCTTACACATGTGCAGTTATAGTGAAGAAGATAGTTGAAAATTGGTAACTTTTTGGCAATTTTTGCCCCACCCCTAAGGCCCCTGGGGTGCAAGAGTCCTGAAATTTATAAATCATCTTCCCCTTGTCCCAACGATGCTTCATAGCAAATTTGAAAAGAATTGGAATCATAGTGATCAAGAAGAAAAAATGTTCAATTGTTAACACATTTCATCACTGACTATTTTGGCCCCACCCTAATACCAAAACCCCTACCCCCAGGATCACAAAATTTACAATTATGATAGAAAACTCCCTGGTCATTCCAAATATCCATTTAGTTTTAATTTAATACCAAGAGCATTAAAGATGTTTTTCCAATGTTTTATGCATATGTAGTACACTATGTACCAAGTTTGGCCCCGCCTGGGGTCAGAGCCTCTACCCCGGGGGATCACCAAATTTACAATTTTGGTAAAAGCCTTTCAGATCTGACATCACTGATGCATTTGGCTTGTCCTCTCAGACATGGTGCGGTCTTTTGTAAGCAAGCTAGATTTCTATTGAAAATTGGTCATTTTGGGTGGACCGATTTTTTCTGACATCAACTACATAAAAGGCCCAAGAGAGTCGAATCAAGCAAAAGACCTGAAGATTCAATTATGGTGCCCTTGTCCAAGATGTTTTCAATAAACCGTATATAAAAATCTTGAAAAAGAATTGGAACTGGTGGTTATATCAAGACAGAAGTAAAATTGTTTCATAGTAACTAACATTTCATCAATGACCATTTTGGTTGATCTACACCCTTAAATACTACAACCAGCCTAGCAAACCCCTTTAAAAATAAAATGAAAATATTATTACAAATGATTCTTGATAAAAGACTCCCTATTCATACACGCCAACACAACCTATACCCATGACTGGCTTAGTTTCGACTTCACATCAATCGATAGCATTTAAAAGAAGAACTGATGTTTTTCAAAATGTTTACTATACACTAAATAGTCTAAGTCATCTTTCATGGCCCACCCTGGGGTCAGCAACCCTACTCTCCACGTGGAATCTACTCTCAGACACTTTACAAATTTTGAGGTAAAAAGGGCCTTCCTTGCTTCCTACATCAAACTCATGCATTGTGTTTCTCTCAGACATGTGGCAATTTCATATATCTCAGGAAAACTAAATTATTACAATTGCTTCACACTTTGATGCCAAATTGTCACTTCTGGAGAGTGACTGTACTGCTGTTAGTGTAAATGACGTTGACACATAATGCTTAAAAAGTCAAATCATTGTGAATACTGTAATGGGCTATGCATTAATATAATTTCTTACACGATACAGGAGCAAGTTTAAAAGTTTTTTTATATTAAATTGTTCTGATGGCCTTCTCTCCAAAATTTATATTCATTGACAGCTATTTACTAGAGAATTTTTGACGCTCTAAATCTTTATTCGTACAATCATGTAAAGTCATAATAGGAAGCACGTTTATATACTTGTATTTATTACATACTTTCTTATTTCGTTATAACCGTCAATAAATAAAACGATACACACGTCTATAGATAGGTATACTTATTATAATTACACAGTTGTAGAAGTGCCCATTTTGATGTATCTTAATTTTAATCAAAACCGAAACTGACTTCCAAAAACCGACAGGAGACACTCTATAAAACCAAACTTATTAACTGCATTGTAATCTTAATACGCTGAAGTTAAAACTTAGGTTTCTAATTTTAAGATCACGTTTTCCCAATTCGTAAAAGAACCGGAGGACAACCCCGTGTAGTCTATGAGTAAATATCTGATTTTATTGATTGTTGTATTACATTTATGCAACAATAGAGGTCAAGGCACACTGAACGAAAAAAGAAAGGTATTTCTTTGAGATGGAGATTAGTATAGAGATTAATAGTATTAGTCCTGTTGTCGACTTGAGACGGTCAAAATTTTATCACATATCTTCGAGATTCGTACCTAGAAGTAAATCTTTGCTAACAATTGTTAAATTCCAAATTCCCCCTCCAATCTCGCAATGTTTTGTAGATTATCAGGCGAATGGAAATTTTATCGACCTTTGTTATAAAACCCTTCCCTGACTGCTTCCTACACCTTTTGATAATAAATATGTTTTTTTTTTACATAATCTAAATCTGATAAATTCAATCCCTTTTTAGAATTATAGCATTACAGAGGTTTAGATAAGTAATTCCTCGAATTGTTCAGCCTAACGGATTTATGGTTTGTACAAATTAATAAAATCCATTCAACAAATAACGATCATGCATTAGCTACATTTTCCACTTCAAAGAATTTAATAATAGCTAAACTGATCTGAATTGAAAATAATATACTTCAGAGGTTGTATTGTGTGCTAACCAACGTCCCATTCCGTCGAATTTACATCCATTGGAGACAAAGCCGGGTACATGAACCATATACCCTCAATAACACTTGTTAACATAGAAATAGTAGGGAGATTACAAAATTGCATTACCATTAGGTAAACCTTCGTAAATGCAATCGTTACGACTTTTTGTTTTTTTCTATGTAAGCAATTATTCAACTCACCTTATCAATTCGGAAATATTTTCGTAACAAAAGACATATTTTTGGTAAAATTAACCAACTTGAAAACTCTTCATTGTCTCTTATAAAAGCTATTATATATTTAATATTATCTAATTCAATTCCGCTTTTGTGATCATGTATAACAAATAATAGGTTGCGTATTGTAAACAGTTTACTGTTTGTGACGTCATATTATCATCAGCGCCTTGCATAAACCGTAGTTTGAGGTTTAACATTACTCTAGATGTCAATAGACCTTCTTAGATTCCCATCATTAAAGCTATTTGAGTTGACAATGTAATTGAAATAACTGATATGCATCTTCTTTATAGACTAAAATCATAAGTTAAGTTACTTTCCAACCAAACCTAACACAACAGAGAGAAAGGGGAACGAGCGAAAAAGAGAAAGAGAAAGATGAGATATCACCAGACTTTATAATTAATAAACATAATCACAAAATCAAACTCAGTCCTTAATTGATCTATTACTTAACTTTGCATAAACATAAGCGAGTCTATGAATGTAAAGAAAAGACAAGAAAATAGTGAGACATAGATATAGATGGTATTTGTTAGTTAACTAAAAATCCACATGCATGAGAGGAGTTCCACTAAATCTCAGCATGACTCGGAGACTAGCCTGCGAAATATAAGATATCAGTACACCGTACAAGGGCTTTAAAGATATAATATCATCTGTGGTGGCTTAAACTTAAAAATCTACGGCCGATTATCCTTTATCTGGCTACAACATTTAATTCCGCTGATACTGGTTAATAGATTCAAATCAGCGGGATATTACAAGTGAGTCTAAATTAGT
Organism: Ostrea lurida; assembly: GCA_903981925.1. Taxonomy (NCBI): domain Eukaryota; kingdom Metazoa; phylum Mollusca; class Bivalvia; order Ostreida; family Ostreidae; genus Ostrea; species Ostrea lurida. The sequence goes on from CAJDSM010018045.1 coordinate 20,010, forward strand.
TCGATAAATTCATGTAACACTAACAATAAATAACAAAAATGATAATGAGTCACTTTCTAATGGAGGTACGGAATTAGTATTTAACAGATGATTAGTGAGTTTAGTATTATTGAAAATACATGAAATATAATGTTCGAATCAGATAAAAAACCCACTTATTGCCGAAATATTCAAAACTTACTAATGGCCTTGTAAATACAATAAATGTCCGAATAAAGGAAGAAAGAAGTAACACGATGTAACGAAAACTGGTATATCTTACCTAGTTTCAACTTACAAGCTTACACCTCGCCAATCCACATATAAATTAAGACGGGTGGATTGGAATTCCTACCTTAAATCCACATAGCAATGTGCGATACCTGGTTTCCTACTTTGAAATTCCACATACATCCAATTGCGGATATTCTCCACTATCTTAATATCCACATATCATGATGGGAGCGGAACTCAACGCGGATTAATTATGTGATCAGTGCGCATTGAGGTAACACCCGCTCCATTTTTTATTGTCAAGGTGGAATTAGTACACTTCACATACCTGTAGATGTAAGTAGAGGAATTGAGTGCTAACTCCAGTATAATTGTAAATGGGGAGTGAATCAGTCCACTCCATGGTTTGTAAGTGGAGGTTAGACCATCTCACATTAAATGTAAGTAGAGATGAGTAACACTGCCATTATTCGAAAAAGTTTGGAAACTCCGAATAAACTTCTGATTATAATTTATTCCAGTTACCATTATATAGTAAGTGAATGAGTACACTATTAATCTCCATTATTCTGTTAAAAAGTGAAATGGAGAGTACCAAGCTAACCATTTTACTGTAAAAAGTGATGTAGTACACCCTGAATCTCCGCTATTACTGTTTAGGGGATGAGTTAACATCTGCCAAAATATACTTTATGTAAGAAGTGGACAATATGAGTACACTCCATTACTGTAAGTGGACTGATGTACACGCTCCATTTACTTAGAGTAATATAGGCTGAGATGAAGTACACCTCACACCCAATTATTTATATGTGGATCGAGACTCCATAAGTTGTGTAAGTGAAAAAGAATAACACTCCCATAAAATACTGTAAGTGAACTGAGTATCTACTCCATTACCTTGTGAGAGTGGAATGATTACACCCCTCCATATTGTAAATCCGTTATGAATACTACTCTCACTCATTATTAGTAAGGTGGATCCGAATCACACTTCCATTACTTGTTAAGTGTGGAAATGAATACACTCCTATTATGTTAAGTGGGCCACCATAAAGTAATACACTGAACTGAACAATGATATCATATCTACATACACAGTCAAAATTACAAAATGAGAGCAGCCGTATCGCGTGAACATAAAAGTGTAATTTAAAAAAAACTCCCAAAGCGTTAAGTTGCAGAAAATAATCAACACACAGAGTTCAGCAATTATGGTAAGAGTATGAGCTATATGCTAAAAGAAAAAACAGACTAATAATACAAATGTCAATAGCATATAGTATAATGTAATTAAATAAAATCTTAATAAAATCTTCAAATACAAACGGGGTCCATAAGAGCCTTGAAGCTTTAAACAAATAAACAAACACACAATCATACTGGTTCACAACACACATGGAATAAGACATGCAGCTAGAAAGAAAGCTGAATGCTTGTGATCTAAGCTGATCTATCCACATACAACAGTGGATAGAATTTCCAAAATCCTAGTCAAAAAGTTTCCTATATACAGGCTGATCATTCCAGTTACAAAGTCTACAAAAAATCGATACGTGTGGCCTGACTGCGACAACAGGCAAAAGTAAGTATGGCAGCGCATGTGTAATAAAAGATAAGGTCTTGCTGGCAAGTATTGTCGACTAAGATATGATTCTGCAGCTCAGACGTTTAGTTCAATTATCTTCTACTTTTGAAAGTTGCACGGCCTTTAATAACTGATTCCCTACCTGAGAATAAGAATAAGAGGACAATTGACACCTGCAAATAGATAATTACGATAGGATGTACCCCACCCGATAAGAGCCCACAAAGCCTAAATGAACAGGAGTTTTACCTCCGACCACCATTATTTTAATCTTTGAATTCTCCCAACCTTTTTTTCGGCGTCAGCCATTGAAAAATGTTATGTTTCATTTACCTAAAATGAAACTTTAAAAAACTTATAACTATTAAACAAATTAGTACAAGATAATTGAAATTTTAACTCGTATATAGTTATTCATACCGTCTGCAGAGTTTTTTCTCTCTTGCCTGCCAGCTAACATATCTCTCTGAGTGAGGGCGCCAAACTCGTATCTTGTCAAATAAACTAAAAAGTTTCTAAACTGTCGAAGTCGAGAGGTAATGTTACCAAATCTGTTCACTGGCAGGCTAAGTGAGCCTCCGCTCGAAGGCAGCGGCTGCAGAAAATAATATGAATGGAGACCCATCCCACAACACCTGATCTCTCAAATATCTTGGTGTTTCCTTTCGGTTAACATATATTGACACTCAATAATGAATAAATTTTGGATCAAACATAAAAACATCCAAGCGATTAGATCTAATGGAATAGAAACGAGATATCGTTTTCATAGCTATAATCAGATGCTTGGTTTGTACATGTACGATGTTAAATTTGAAAGATTTTATTGAAATTCGGTTGTAAAAAATGATATTGACAATTAAATCAACGATGTACTTATTAAGCGTGATGTTTGTAAATCAATTTATTACTGTTGCCTATCTCAACTATTGATACATCCAATCTGCACCTGAGTATAAAAAGGCGAATCTATGAGGGTCAGAATCTGACAATTCTCAAAAGCTTGGATAAAAACACTCTGATTCTTAAGAGAAGAATTTTTGAAATGTAGTTATTTAATTTGTTTTTGCCTTTCAATATATTCTCATTTTTTATATATTATATAACTTTTTATAATTTCTTTGTTTTCGAGAGGGAGATTTTTCTCGATAGATCAATACCGCTGAAAATACAAGGTTATAAAAGATCTAAATTGACATTCTCATATATTTGTTTGAGTATGTAGGAGTTATTATGAATAAATGATAACACGAAATAAAATTTCGATTATATATTTTTTTCGCAGCGTTGATGAATAGCTCGACATGAGTTTGATCCAAGTCCAATTTTGGCAACATAAAACCCAAAGATTATTAGACGGTAAACGAGACTCGTCATATAAACCTAGTCGGTGAAATGATACACCTGTCAGTTTCACGGCATCAAAGTGTTGCGGAAGACAATAAAATTTTTATTTTCACTTAAGATTAAAGATATTCATGCAATTCATTAATAGTCCACATGCATGAAACAAAAGAGGAGAACAAAATTCACGTCAAACCATGCCACAAATATGTGATGTAGACAGCAAGGAAGGGGCTTACAATAAAATTAGTGTTGATAGATAATTTTAGTAGATAATTCTCCTCTTCGAGAGGTAGAAGTGAGTGTATCAATGAGCCGTTTCCATATGTCCGTTGCGTTGACTCAGAAAAGACACTTGGAATACAATAAATATGCAGTGTTGGTTATAATGATACAAACATTTTGATAAACTAAAACCGTATTTATTAACGTATGGCATATACTTTTGGTGCAGTAACATATTTTTAGAATATTAATGGCCTGGCATAGTCGAAATAATCCGTAAAAAGAACTTTGTTAATGGCGCAAATTATCTATAGGTAAATTGAATAAAACAGGGAAGTTCGACGTTACTCCTTTTTAACCTTCCAAAGTAACCATATGTAAAATTTCATTGTATTCTATTTATTAGGGATTAATGGTCGAGGCTTTGAATGTAATTAAAGGGTAGGGCGCCCTTAAAATTTAGGGCCCAGTGCGAAATGATTTCGACAACAAATTTGGGAACCAATTTTAACTTCTTCTTGATAACCACATAGTTAACAAGTATTTCTGTTTAAACAATGTGGTATGAAAAAGTTTATGGGACGAGGCGCCCAAACCATAAATTTAGTAAATTCGCATATGTTCTCTCGGCAAAGCGCGCCTAGGAGGACCTATTGAGAGGTAGGGTGGGCAAAGACGACTGGCTCCAAAAGTGACCGAACTTAAATATTTTTCAAACTATGTAATTTTTCTTAAACCATGTATTACAACGCAAATGTTCTGAGAGAAACCAAACATGCATAGTGATGTAGATCGAAAGGCTTTTTAGCCAAAATTGTAAAGTTTGGGTGGTCTCCGGGGTGGGGTTACTGACCTCAGGGCGGGGGCAATATACCCGATTGGTACATTGCTGTTTCTTGTTTTTTTACAATACTGTGTTATGCATTGTAACAGTATTGAAAAACAATCACTCTACTTAGTAATTGTTCATATTTAATGAATGTGCCAATTATAATGTATAAAAGACTTTTAAGATAAATTAGAAATATTTTTGTAATGAAAAATTTTGATGACCTGTTTGAATCTATAAGACATTGAGTGATTTCACGATCCTAGGGGTAAGAGGATATCTGACGTATTGTAAGCAAGAGCAAGTGAAGGCGCAAAATGGTAATTTGATAAATGTGTTAACAAAAGTGTAAACATTTAACTTTCTCGCTTCCTCTAGTCATAGCGACACCATACACCAGGTATAATCCAATTGTTTTTCATATTATGTCTAGGATTAGATCGAAAGACAACTTTTCTGGGACAGCACCAGTGTCTACATTTCAATTTGGTCAAAATTGTGCAGGGTCCTCTGCGTCGCGCCTGCTAGCGGTGGCTCTTGGGGATCGGGGCACCAAATCAACTTGGGCTCCCGACCAAAAAGATGACACGATGTTTCAAAATCCTTCAGTTCATTGTACAACCACACATGTCCGAGAGAACCAAATGCATCAGTGGAGCTATTAAATACTAAGAGCAGAGGAATGCCTTTACCAGAATACATTGAGTACACTTTGGTGGTGATCGGCCCGAGCTAAGGCGGTTTCTGACCGCCACAGTGGCAGGGGGTGGGGGAGGGAGCAGACTCAACTAATTGTCGCAAGGTGGGTAAAACTTGAGTGACACAAAGGACTCTCCCCTTCTACACAATTTCCAGAATTATACTCATTCTTCTGAAATTTCACATATTAATATCAAATAGCAATTGAAAGATGCTTTCAAATGTGGTCTATTACGTATAAAAACACTACTGCTACGGGGGAAAGTGTTGGTAGACCCCATCCCACACCTGCCCTTGCGCGAGCTCAGTAATTCCCCCTTTACACCAGGCCCGGAGATCACCAAAAACCACTATAACTAAATGTTATGGTAAAAGGCATTCCTGCTCCATACATCACTGTGATTAGGCATGTAAGGTTTTCGGTATCTAGACATGATGCGTAGCGTAGTAAAAAAGAATGCAAATTTTGAAAAGATCGGGCTAGATTAATTGATGTGGGCAGGTATCTGGTTTGCCGCCATCCCCATAGATGACAATTTCCCATGAAAGAACATATGGGCGATGCAAGAAGAAGGCTTTCTTTGTATATAGAAACCTTTTGATCGCTCTCACAATTGATGTGCCACATTTTTTATCAATTTATCCCAAAAGATGCTTTTCAACTCAACCCTTAAATTTGAAAACAATTGGACGTGGTTATTCAAAAGAAGTTAAAAACTTGTTTCAATTTGTTTAACACATTTTATACATTACCATTTTTGGCCCTACACCTATATACCAAGAACCTCTACCAAAGCCTAAAGATCGATGAATAAAAATTTACAATTTTGATAAAAGGCTCCCTATTTCATCTCAAAATATTCATTTTAGTTTATTCAACATTTAATCATCATAGCAATTAAAGAAGATTTTCCAATGTTTTACATATATAATCACTCTGTACCAAGTTTTACCCCCGCCGAGGTCAGACCCCTACCCGAGCCACGCATAATTCATTTTGGTAAAAGCCTTTCGATCTACATACGACAATGCATTGGTTTTACTCACTACTAGACATCGTGCGGTGTAAAGAGAAGATTTTTTGAAAATTGGGTCACGTTTTGGCATTTTTGCCCCACCGCCAGTGGTCCCACCAGGAAGTGGCAAGAAGAACTGAAAAATTTTACATATGCTGCCTCTTGTAAAGATGTTTCATACAATTCTGAAGATTGCTGTGGTTATCAAGAAAAGTTATCGTATGTACCCAAATTGTTAACAACATTTCATCAATGACCATTTGGCACCCACACCTAAACATACTAAAACCCCTACCCCATAAAACACGAAAATTCGTACCATAATTTATGAATCAAAGACTCCTATTCATATCAAAATATATCATTGCTAGTCTTTCCCACGATTGGTAATATCGGGATTAGCATTTAAAGGAGAAGATGTTTGTTTCAACCAACCTGGAATCTTTTACATACTAAACCTCATATAATCAAGAGTTTGGGCCCACCCTGGGGTCAGAACCCTACCGTAGTTCTTCACCCCACCGGGATTCACCAAATTTAACAATTTTTGTAAAGAGCCTCTACCTGCCCTACATCCATATGGATATTGATTACCTCTCTAGACACATGTTGCCATACTGTCGATAACTTACTACGTGAAAAATCAATGAAGTAATGCCCTCAGCACTTGAGATGCCAATGCATACCTCTGGAGATGAACTGTATATGTTAGTGGTCTATAGTGTACTGAGCATCATGTTCATGTCAAAGTATTGTGAATGGAATGAGAATTTATCACTCCTCCTTTAGGATACAGACAAGTTAGTTTTATTTATTTGTTGATGGCTTTTCTTCTTCATCTATATCATTTACATGCATTTATGAGAAATTGTACCTCGTTAATATTTTTTTTAATCGTCATCTCTATTAGCATCTATGGGGCCCTGCTTTATCACATTGTCTTATAACTTTTCTTATTTTTTAAGTCAATAAAATATAACGTACACACGTTTATAATGAAACGGATCCTTTTTTACCAATGTAAAGTCCATTTTGATTTTATTTTGCAACCAATAAACTCAATGGAGCCTTCTTATCCCCTCGCTGATCAACTGTAATTAGTATTAATTTAAGATCAATTCCCAACGATAAAAGAACGAGGAGGACGCCCGTGTCGTACTTGGATAAAAATCATTTTATTGATTGTATGTATAATAATAAACAAAGTCAGAGGCGACGAAAAAGAAAGGTGAAGACAAAGATCAATGATACCTGTTGTCGACTTTGATCGGCAAATTTATCAGCATATCTTCGTAGATTACGTAACTAAAGTAACTGCTTAAAATGAAAAACTGTCAAATTCCCCCACAAATCTAGCAAAAAATGTTTTGTAGACATTATCGAGGGCGATGGAAATTTATCGACTTGTTTAAAAAACCATTACCTGCTTTCCTACACCTTATTGAAATAAATATGATCTTTTATATCTTTTTTACAATAATCTAATTTCGATAAATCATACCTTTTATAAGAAAATTATAGCATTACAGAAGGCTTTAAGAAATAAGTAATTCCTCGCAATTGTTTACAAGGTTTTTGGTTGTAATATTATAAATCCATTCAAACACATAAGATGATGCCATAATCTCTGTCATTAAAAATAATAATAGATACCTACTGAATAAAGATAACAGAGTTGTATTTTTTGTATGACTAACCACGTACCCATTCGCGATATTTTTACCTCACACATTGGACCCGACAAACCGGGTACAATGAGACCATACCTGTACTAGAATAAGATGAGATAAACACATAAATGGATTCCAAAATAAAGTAAACGCTTCGTAATTGAAATGTTACGTTTTATATTATTTTTTTTATGATTTATCCACCTTATAACTTATTGAATATTTTCGAAGGAAAATTTTGTAAAATTACATTTACTAATTCTTTAAAATATAAATTTTAATTATTATCAAAATTCCGCTTTTTGACGTAATAACATAAAACGGTTCGTATTTGTAAACAGTTTACTGTTTGGAAGTCATATTTCAGAGCGCCTGCATAACCGTTTTGGTTTAACATACTTAGATTTCATAACTTTTTCACATTCTGCTATGTTGAAATGTAGAAATTAAATGATGTTCCTTCTTTTAAACGTTAATG
>CAJDSM010018048.1:0-17883 GCA_903981925.1 Ostrea lurida
CTAATTGACGAATTGGCTGTTACAATTATAATTAATACCAAATTTGTAAAAGAAAAAGATATTAATAGTCACCTGGAAATAAAATCACGTTGAAAACATGTGATAAATAAGAAATGAATCTTATATTTTTTCGGGTGATGCAGATATCTCCGAATTTTAGACGGTGAAACTCATCACTGCGCGAAGCGCATTGATGAAAAGTTTTACCGTCTAAAATCTCGGTGATAACCTGCATATCACCCGAAAAAATATATAAGATTTATTTCTTATCATTTAATTTTATATTACAACAACAAAATGATGTTCATTAGACTTTACTTGTTGTTCAGGTAAGTGATCGAAAAATCACCTCAATTCTTAAAAGGTGTTTTAACCAATGAGAATCGACGCTAGATGATCACGTGAAATAAAATTAAATGATTATAAATTAACCGGAACATTGTTTTTCAAAGAAAAGGGAGGGGGGATTTTAATGTTCGAAAATTGACGAGCAAACAAGAAACAAACAAATATGACAAAACTAAAGCTCTAAATTCTAAATCGCATGTGTATGTATGTATATATGTAGGTGTGTGTGGGAGGTGGTGGTCCTTCAATTTAAATTTCAGAACATTCCGATATTTCATCACTATTTAGGAAAGAAGAAGAGCAACCTATAAATAAAACTTTGCTTGAAAAATAACAACTTTGCTATGATTATAACAAGAAAATTAAGTACGGTTGTCGAAGAGAAAGAGGCAACCTCCTCGTCCTCTCTTCCTCTCTGGTCTCTCTCTCCTCTCTCTCTCACTCTCTCTCGTCTCTCTCTCTCTCTCTCTGTCTCTCTCTCTCTCCTCTCTCTCTCTCTCTCTCTTAGTGCTGATAATTCTTTCTTTGTGTATGTCTTGAGTAAGTTGATTTACACAAAATAAATTTTTAAAACATTTAAAATCATACGTACATGTATGTGAGTGAGTTCAATGCCACCCGGTGTATATGTTTTCGTCAGCAGTGTGAAATAATTACGTGCATTTGTTGCACATGTAATTTCTGGTACATATATCTATTTTGTTTTGGTCGTTGAAAATATATGCCTTATCCTGATCTATAACTGCATGGGAATCACACATATACGATTAATTACTAAAATTATTGTGCAGTCATATCATTTGTCTGTAATTACACTTGCTTTTTTTTAAATTGTTAACTGGCACTTAATTACAATCAGAAATAGTAAATTCTCTATCTAGTCTTATAATGACGCAATCACGTATTATGTACCCCAGGAGCTGTATTCAGGAGGAAACAACTCGCGCTGCACTCTGAGCAATGTATCCCCTTGCATTTTTGTTTCTTTCTTGAAAATAATATTTAAAAAGGATACAATATTTTTAATTTTATGCCTTTTTTATCCCCCCCCCCCTCAAATATCGAGGAATATTGCTATTCTGTGTAGATATAGCGCTATATCACGAACAGACTGGAAGAAAATTTTGAATGCCGTAATTCACAAACAGACTCGAAGAGAATTTCGAATGACGCAATTCTATGGTTTCATTTTGGTATATAGACAAAAACACCACATACATACCCAAGAGATGAAGAGAGAGAGAGAGAGAGAGAGGAGATGAGAGAGAGAGAGAGAAGAGGAGAGAGAGAGAGAGAGAGAGAGAGAGATGAGATGAGATTTACATGAATAATTTTGTCCAACCTTCCCAGGCTCCTCATCAAAGGGAATTCCTGTTTGTTGTTTTTTATTAGCAATTTGTTTATTAATATCTAAACAAGGATTTTTATGGAGGATGATTCACCCATTAAAGCTGAAATATTTCTATTTGCACATTCTATACTATGAAATAAAATATTTAATTTGTAAAGACACCAAAGTTTTGATACTTTCTGTTCTTACATAGGATCCAAGGACAAAACCTTGTTTAGTATATGTAACATGATTATGTATCATGTTAAAACAATAATTATCAAAGTCATTTAATAAGTCTTGTACTACTTCACATTCCCATAAAATGTGTTCAGTGGTTTCAGTTTCCATTTTACAAAAAGTACATAAATCTGTATCCTTAATTTTAATTTTATGCAAAAAGGAGTTTGTTTAGAGAATTTTATGATTTATTCGAAATGCCGCAATTCACAACAGACTCGAAGAGAATTTTGAATGCCTCGGTTCACAAACAGATTCGAAGAGAATTTTGAATGCCGCAATTCACAAAAAGACTCGAAGAGAATTTTAAATGTCGCAATTTTCAATAGAGATCTATGTTTAAATGATTTAAAGATTGATTAAAACGGAAACTATATCTTAATGTAGCTGGTATAACACCGAAAATTGGGAATATCTGCTTTATATTGATTAAATAAATATCCATTTTATAGTAAAATTCTGCACTATACACAATAAAATATCATATAAACTGTATCGGTTATGTAGCAGTGTGATGTTTGAGAAAATGAATTTTCAACTAGATTCAATATATTCATATTGAGGAAAACCCCAGGTAAAATGCCTGTTCGGTGTACTTTCATTTATTTTTGATATGTCTTATTTTCTGCTTTATCACAGGGTTGATAATCAGATATAGTAGAGCAGTGAAAAGTTTTGCTAATTAGATCAGAACAAAGAACATGGTAAAGACGCGTTTAGCGGCATGATATGCTCCACTATTCTAAAGAAATTAGACATATAAAATTTCAAATCTAAATTGTGAAATTTTGATTCCGATCCAATTACTTCGGAGCTGTGTTTCGTTTGAAAACACCCACTGCAGACTATTTCACCATTTTTGGTTAATGCCAGAAATTAAAAGGTGAAATTGTAAGATGTGGACTATTACGGCCTTGATTTGTTTAGCATCTTTTCCGCATACGTGGTCAGTTCCTACTAATGACACAGTCAAAGATTATTTAACAAATTTGGATAATAATTATGATAGTTTGATATTCCCGCGCTACCAAACCTTTTCTCCAATTACCGTTGACGTTGGATTAGAACTGTATAGTATTACCGATTACAACGAACAGAGAGGCATTTTGCGATTTTCTGGTAAGTTAATTGTAACCTGGACGGATGAAAATTTGATAGAGTCTTCTGTTGGATGGTACACCCCTCAAAAATACTCCAAGCTGAATGAACTTGTTTTGCAGAAAGAGAACATTTGGCTTCCACCGCTAACGATCCAAAATGGCATGGATGAAATCAAGATGGTCGGAAACTCATCCACGACGCTGAGAGTACTTCCAAATTCAGGCTACGTCAAATGGACACCAAAGATTAATCCGAGCACAAAGTGCACATACGATGCCAAATTCTTTCCATTTGACAAACAGACTTGTGTTGTAAAACTTGTACCATGGGGTTTTCAAACCACAGAAATAATTCTGACCACTTCCTCCTCAGTTATAGATCTCAGTCATTATAACGAGCAGACGCACTCTCAGTGGAGTGTGATGACCACCAGCATCTCGAACAAAACAATCGAGAATCAATCTTTTATGGAGTTTTCGATTGTCCTTCATCGAGAACCCAGTTTTTTCATTTGGTACACAATTATACCCGTATGTGCTGTGACTTTGCTTATGTACTTTTCTTTCTTGATGCCAAACGCGAAGATGACACAAGGTCTAAAAATGACTTTTCTGAAAGCGCGAATAAAAAATGTGAAAAAAACTAGAAAGGATATTTTATCTCCACCTGTCATTGCAACTCGCAGTCGCTACATTGCAGTAGCATTCTTGTTCTTTGCCTTCACATTCAAACTTAATTTCTATCTTATTCCACATGTATCGAATCCAATTCCACTGATTTGTTATTTCCTGATAATTTCTTTGGTAGCCGTCGGTTTGGCTGCTATAATTTCTGTACTCGTGATGAGGCTCGACTTCAAACCAAAACGAAAAGAAGTCCCTGACAGATTGAAGACCATCATTGCTTTAATTCTGCTTCGTTACTGGTATCCTAAAGAACAGGAAAGAGGGGAAAATGAACCGCAGGGCAGACAACCAGTCCAGACACCAGGCGAGAAACGGCCTTTAACTGCCGAAAGCATTGGTGATGAGGAAGATGAAGAGGGAAAAATAGATTACATGGAGCCAAAGGAAGGAATAACCTACCAAACGGTGACCACCACTCTCAACTCTTGTTTTTTCATGCTGTTTTTCACGGTGTCTCTGACTTTTACCGTTCTCATTATCATAACTGTGTCCGTTGGGAAGGATTCGTGAACTCCTTATCTTCATACACTACCTATCTTTTGCACAAATTGTTGATATTTCATTACAAATGAATTTTCTTTCATATTTGCGTTGCATGTAAACTGTATATCAAGGTTCTTTTAAAGGGGCATGGGCACGATTTAAACAGCAAATTTTCAATTTTTCATTATCTCATTTTTAATGTTATGCTTAACTAAGGCATTTCAAATTTGAATGTTAACGGAAAACAGATCATTTACCGTAATATGCGCATACCAAAACATCGCATATACGATGTAACGGTCGTTATAAGTGTATACTGTACATGCACTAAAACATGTACCAATATGTACATATTTTAATGTTATGCTTAACTAAGGCATTTCAAATTTGAATGTTAACGGAAAACAGATCATTTACCGTAATATGCGCATACCAAAACACTAAAACATGTACCAATATGTACATATTTCAAATTTTGAATTAAAGTATGGGGGAGGGGGTACATTTGTTAGTATTATTACTTTTGATATCATTTTGTTGATATGTATTTTGTTCATACATTTAAATTATGGTTCCCGAGTGCTTTTTGTATTTATAAAGATTAAATGTATAATCTAGATTGTGCTATTATGTTTAAATGTTATTGTAAATGTCTAAAACCAAAGCATAAAGGATATTTATGCAACTTCTCAGGTTGTCATATCAAGTATAGCTATCAATACATGCACTTGTTAAATCAACGAGCATGTATGTTTTAAAATAACGAATAAAAAATAACATTTCCCACGGATGCTTGAGATTTTTCAAAGATGTGTAAAACTTTAAAAACGGTAAAATCCCAGTATCTGAACAAGGAATTTCATCCAAACGGAGTTTAATAGATTGCCTAATGGGATCTCGACCGCATTAATTAGTGTTGTTTAAAAGAGAGATTGATGCAATGGCAATTAATTTATTGATATCAAAATACGTACTTGATTTCTAATATGAACAACAATCATTTTCAAAACCAGATACTAGCGATGCGTTTTGAAGATACTAGGCAATTCACCCGCTGCTGGATAGCGTTAAAATATTAGTAAACAACTCTGACTGTCCAATAATGTGATCTACATGAACTTTATTTTGAACCCAGGGAAGGGGGGGGGGGGGGTCTCAACCTATACTTTTGGGTACAGATGCACGGCTTGGATTTCGAATTCCAAAACACCCCATTAATATAATCTATATTTTGAAATCCATACCCATTCATATATTTTCGTATATTTCATAACAAAATTGTATAAAATTTACATTTCATCACAAAATTGTACAGTTGCTATCCATGTGCATATTGCTATTGTCATACCCGTGTTGTAATATAATCTTAATTCCATTGTTTTCAGTGCAGTTTTCCCCCCCATGATTACAAATTTTCAGTGGCTAAATGTACCATCCATTGATATAGTGACATGTCAAATTCTCTACCCTTTAAAGGGACATGGACACGTTCTGAGTTAAAAATGTTCAAATTTTAGATTTCCATTTTTAGTGTTTGCAATGCTCACTTAGGGCATTTCTAAGACTAATGGTCAGCAAAAATGTTGAGTTACAAGTGAGATACAGCACTTACAATTCTTCACTATGTAAACAAGGCTTGAGCCATGTTTTTGTTTACCTACATTGAATATGCTAGTATACGTACCGTATATCACAAGTTGATTCTGAACACAGATTAAACAGTTCCTAGTGATTTTCACATCTCATTTTGTTTTAAACATGGTATTTTCTGTGAAGCAATCTTTATGTAAACAAAAACAAAATCTGTGGAAAATATTACATGTAAACTGAATGTGCATTTTGTAAGTCGATTTTATGCAACGTCTGTCCTTGAACTTTGGTAATTGTAACTGCACATGCTGGCCTTATTGGAAATTATCTACGTCTTAGTTGAAAGGACATGTCTGTATCTAATGGAACAACAAACCGTCGATATACTTTGAATGTTTGGCAGTCGTGGATTTAGAGGGTTCGCACTGGGAGCTTTCCCCTTCCCGCGGGCCTCAGACCCCCTGTAACCTAAAATCCTGGATCCACCCCTGATCTTTGACCAACTCTTTGAGAGAAGTTTGATGCAAGTCGCCGGGCTAAAGGAAGAAAATATGCCCTTTCACAAAGGGTCAAGTTGTTATTCACTCAGTGGAAATAGGGTTTTCTTCGCCACAGGCAGTAGAAATATAAAACAGTTTCTCGAACTGCTACGTCAATATCCGGAAAAATAAATTTAGAACCAGGCAACGGAACGGTGTGTATTGATCCGAGTTACGTTTTCCCCTCAATTTCGCCCGAAATACCCCCAAAGACGATGATTATCTGTTGTCTTGCTAAACTTCGGCCGGAACTATACGTTGACGACACAAATAAATAAATGTCCGATGAACAATGAATAAATAAGGTTGACACCAAATTTCGTCTCTGTTAATTTAATAATATAGATTATAGAGCTCATCCCTAGCTGACAAGATCTATAAATTATATTCTAAGGGTGCGTGCATTTCACAGTACATGTGTACTACTGATAGCTGGGTATTGATTGAAGAAATGAACAATTTACATTTGAAGCCAAAGGAAGGTTTGTTCAAACCGTTTTTGTGTATTTCCATACAAAATATTGCATTCAGAGTCAACTAATAATGCTTTTGATACAAGTTTTTTTTTTAAATGAATCATCACAGACTATATACTACAGATGCGACCACTCGCCCAACCAGTCATGGAAAGCAGTCATAGAAACTGCTCTTAAGTTAACTTAGGACAGACGCAAAGCGGTCACAACGCAGTCATGAAACTGCTCTAAGTTAACTAGAGCAGACGCAAAGCTGGTCATAAGCAGTTCAATATTACTGTTCTAAGTTAACTTAGAGCAGACGCGAAAAGCGGTCATAAAGCAGTCACAGACCTGTTCTAAGTTAACGTCGAGCGGTCATAGATTAGAACAGCTTCTATAGCTGTTCTTTTCTAGAGCAGCTCCGAACAGAGATTAGAACAGCTCGTGTGTATAATATAATTAACCGCTTTGGAAACTGCCAGTTCATTTTAAAATTAGCTTATTGTATGATTTAACCAAACATAAATTTCAGATGAAAATGGTAGCTTGCTCTTTCAACATGTTAATTTTTCTATTCAATAAGTTACACACTCAGTAAAATAAATCTCTTTATGGAAATGATACGTTCAAGTAAATATGCATATTTTACTTGATAATAGTTAATGTATTCATTTACTAATTTCATGAATGATTGCCTTATCTACTATCGAACTTATTAACTTAAAGATAAACTTGCCTGTCTTGAAGTCATGGTGTACAACACCAAAGTGATATCAAATAGAGTTGACCAGGGTTTGAATACTTAGTATTATCAAAGGTGATATTGCTTTTTGTAAATTGGCTTCATTCAGGAATGTTTTTATAGCAATCAAGATATACCCCCACTTTCAAGACACACCAGTGAAACTACTATAATAGTTTAATCCCTCATTATGACACACAATTGTAAATCCCTGAGATTGATTATTACCTATCATCAAACAATAAACACCTGTCATATCATTTACCATTGAATTTCAAATATTCATCAGGGTATTATTCCGCAAACATGATTAAAAAAGTAAGTTTGATGCGAGTGGCAATACATGAATTCTCGTTCAATATCCGCACGTATAGTGCTCTGTTTTAATAGCATTTCAATCTGTTAAACCTCCATTTCAATTCTGTTTTGCGGATTTTTTAATTTTTATTTTTGATAACCAACCAGAAACTTGAAGGAAATTAGCGACGAAAGATAATAGGATATAGCTGGTGTCTAAGTGAACTTGAGCAGTCGTGACTGATTCTAGTGAACTTGGAGCAGTCGTGGAGCCTGTTCTAAGTGAACTTAGACAAAGTCGTGGAGCTGTTCTCAGTGAACTTAAGGCAGTCGTTGGCTGTCTAAGTGAACTTGGGAGCAGTCGTGGAGCTGTTCTAATGAACTTGAGCAGTCAGCAGAGCTGTTTCTAGTGAACTGTGAGCAGACATAGAGCAGTCAGCAGAGCTGTTCTAAGTTAACTTAGAGCAGTCATAAAGCAGTTCTAGAGCAGTCAGCAGAACTGCTCTAAGTAACTTAGAGCAGTCATTAGAACTGCTTTAGATACTGCTTAAGAGAGGTTAGATCTGGTCGCATCTGTATCAGCTATAGTTGTGTAAGGTTTTTCATGCCCCCTTTGAAGTGTACTTTTTTGTTTTTGTTTTTCTATTGATGTGAATTATCATCCCTGGAAAACTCTTATGGATAGAAGATTGAATTATACGTTCTTTGATATAAATATGCGAAGTGGTTAAACATATTATATATTCCAAACAAACATATACAAAGTCGAGTGTAGGGCAACACGGGCCTCCTACAAAAGCGGAAGCAGGATCAGGTGCCATGGAGGGTAAGCATCTCTCTGCTGCCGGTCACACCCGCCGTGAGCCCTTAGTGAAATACTAAGTAAGGTAACGGGATTACTGTTGTCGAATCTAGTAAGAAAATGACAGTTTAAAAAAGGGCATGAAACAATTCAGTCAACATATCACCTAGTGAATTACTTGTAATCGCAACAAGGCCATTACAGCGACCGTAGAATTTGCAAAATGATGACTTTAAACGAGATTCGTTATAACCCTGCAACATTCAAACTTTTTTGTGTAGTAGTTAGCCTCGCTTTAAAAAGTTCTCATACGCATAGCAATGCTCTTGCGTTTCGAATCAACTGGGAGATATACACACCATAAGCAGGTGATAGTGGTAAATTACTACATAGAAGGGAAAGTTGACGATTGCAAGGTTAAGAGTCATCACCCTTATCATATAATGCATTTGTCAGTCTGCCATTAGAGTCAATATTAAGGAAATATCCAAATATGAAGCAGATATGTCAGATTCTGTTGTG
Organism: Ostrea lurida; assembly: GCA_903981925.1. Lineage (NCBI taxonomy): Eukaryota > Metazoa > Mollusca > Bivalvia > Ostreida > Ostreidae > Ostrea > Ostrea lurida. Next base: position 9,139 of record CAJDSM010018048.1, read on the forward strand.
TCCTTTATTTCGGGTTCGTCGTAGATATATCAAATGGACATAATTTGTGAAAATTATGACTGTTAATTGATAGGACATCATGTATATGTAAGGTTGAAGGACACGGCAAGTTTTTTGTTTTTTATCCCGTAACGTTTTTGAAAAATATTCTGCTGCGTATGAATATAATATAAGTCTGCCAATAAGGGACACAATTAATGTCCATAGGAATACCAACGGATTGTTGGAAGGCATGATATCCAAAGACTACATAAATATTATCTACAAGAAACTCCAAACATGTTTTAATATATACTTCAAAGTACTTGTGTGGGCAATCAAGAGTATTTTCTAACAAAATTGCGTCTTGTTTCCCAACGACCAGAAATTCGTATTTCTGGTGCCGCTTTTGTTTAAAAAACAATTACATGTATCTATTATCTGAAAAGCCTAGATTTTAATTTATCGTGAGGAATGTGGTATTCAGTGTGGAGAAATCCAGTCGAAATTTTTTTCACTCATTAATATGGGAGAAATTTTCGGCATATACTCGGCGCTAATATATGTCTTTTTAGCAGGAAGAAAGCTTTTTCTCACATTTTCACCAGTGTGAGACCAATTTTTCTCCCATTACACCCATGTGAGATAGGTGTCTCCCATGTGAGAAAGCCTCGCGAGATCCGCCTATCTCACATGAGCACGTGACCGGTAAAGCCGGACTACTTTTAGGGAAAATCCGTCTGCTATTTTTAAAGGACTATTGGCCACCTCCGTGTTTACGAACGATAATATAACGAATTTATTGAGAAAAACGAAAATCAAAACACTTTGAGGAAAATCTAGGCGATGTGAAATTGTTTTCGTGATTTTATCAGTGAAAGGTATGCCGATCAGAGGGAAATCAAAATATTAATCCGTTGAACTCAAACAGGTACACAGCAGAATTTATTATCAATGTCAGGAAAAGTGATGGTGGCGAATATGAACCAAGTTATTTAAGGGGTTTCATAAGCAGCTTAGACAGAAAACTTAAGAGGCACAAATACGGGAAAACTATCATGTCATCTGATTCGGAGTTCGAAGAAACACGACAAGCCTTACGGATGAAGCAGAGAGATCTGAATGCGAAAGGTAAGGGGGGCGGACCTCAGAAAGCTGAACCTCTCACAGATGACGACCATCAATAAACTGTACAGTTGTAACAATTGGGAACATCTCTCCACTTCTCTAATTAACACTCATGTGGTTTTTAACACATTGCTTTTTGAATCAGGGCGGGGCAGAAGAGCATCGACAAATAAAATGGGGTGACATGGTGCTCAAACGCGACCCCAGGACACCTGATGAATATTTGGAATACCATGACGCGCACGACAAAAACACGTACAGGAGATGATCTACGAAACACAAGGCCCCTGTCTCCCCGAATGTACGCAACCCCCGCGATATAGCTCGATGTCCTATCGCCACTTACGATTTTTATCGCTCGTGAGACCCAGAATTACAGCAACCCCGATGACCCATTTTACTTGGCGGTTGTTATAAACAACAAAATCCTAGGATCGATGAAAGATGGTTTCTCAGTGGACCGATAGGAAAAGAATAAAATTGAGTCTCTCATGAAAGTTATGGCAAAAAAAGCTGGCTTACCTGAAGATCGAAAAATCACTAACACGAGCGTCCAGGAAACATTAGTCCAGAGAAATGACGCCGCACAATGTCCAGATTCCCTCCAAGTGTATGTTACGGGTCACAAAAAATCCAGGATCACTGAACAACTATCGTACACTGAAATAACACTCATAAACATGCAATTTCCTCTATTCTGTCGCAAATACATCGAGTGTAAACAACGTCCACATCTCCCCTTCCGTCACCCGCCGGTGAGGCATCACTCGGTCTACAACTGTGGGACGGACAAAATGCTACTGCACTGCACAAACGCAGTCAGTCACTAGAAGTCGGTCTTAGAACATTGTTAGGGTCTTTCGCTGGAAAGTACATTCAGAACTGCCAAATTGAGGTTAACATCCAACAACAATCCCCCACAGAAACGGAGACGTTTGATCATCGAATCAGATTCCGATTGAAACATGTGTTTTGGTGATGCGGTTTTATGTGACTACACGGGATGAAAATAGTACGCTGGTGATTTTCTGAAAACTCACAAAATTTCGATTTCTTTAATTTTTATTGAGTTGTTTTCTTGTAAACTAGCAAACAATGAATAAAATTTTTTTTTCCTCAATTTGGTATATATTTTACTACTTTCCTTCAAAGGCGCTGATGAAATTATGATTCAAATAAAAAAATATTATATATTCAGTTTTTCCCTACTTGCTGTAGAAATCATTTATTTCTGCGGTACATACATACAGTATGTACTGAAAATTACGATCTGTTTGAAAAATATATCTTAAAATTTTCAATTTTCAACAATTTAATTTTTGAGTTTTATTTCTATCTAGTGAAATTACGTAGAATGGACTAATGGGAAAAATAATCACATCATGAGTCAATCCATGTGGGATTAGGGAAATCTCACCTCGGGGTTGGATATTTCGGTCGGGACTCGGCAAGCCTCGTCCTGACCGAAAATATCCAACCCCTTGGGTGAGATTTCCCTAATCCCATGGATACTCATGATGGATTCTTTATATCCATGTGAGACTGCCATGTGAGATTTTTCGATCTCACACTGCTGCGACGTCATTCATTGTGAACGTCATATATTTCCTATGATTTACGTTACAGGGTGAAGCAAAACTTTTTATAATTGTTTCGTTTAATTCCAATTTGATATAGCTTTCTGGCGACAGTCTTGAGTTTTTAGTTTACACATAGTTTTTTGTTTAAAGTTCAAATATAAGGTATTGATAAATGGTAAATTCAATCAAAGCTCCCGATTTTTACGCACTAATCAGGGAATAAAACGTGAGAAAAAATAATCCTTCATTATTACTCGTGTGGGATAGGGAAATTCCACTCGGGACAAGATTTCACTGTCTAGGACTCGGCAAAGCCTCGTCCTAGACTGCGAATCTTGTCCCCTCGGTGGAATTTCCCTACTCCACACTCGTACTAATGAAGGATTCTATTAATCATGACACACCTGCTATAACACAGGGCCTCGATTTTTATGGTCTTATCCGAAGGACCTCCCCATGAGTTAGTCGCCTCTTACAACAAGGATTCTAACTTATGAACAAATGTCTAATTTTGTGTTCACATGTATTTGCAAATGAGCATCAAATTAAATTTTAACAATATTAGCGATATTATCAAAGAATTTTTGAACTTCAAGAATTTTTTAACACATTACAAAGAAAAGGTCACAGGCCTTAACGGTCACGTAAGTATCATAGCCCTTACAGGGAGTATCATATCTGCATTTTTGGAATCTTTGTCCACATGTTATCATCTTTTAAAATAAGCACGTGGTTCCTATTCAAATCCTCAAGAATACAAGCATAAAAATCATTTTCACATTCTTCATCCACAGGGGCCATGAATATCAAAATTTTAGAAGAGATCTTCATGGACATCAAAATGAAGGATTTTGTTTTTCTCAAATATGTATGAATTAGAGAATATTTTTTTTGGGATCTCATACATTCCCACTGAACGGCCATACTGGCCCCACCCTAAGGCATGACCCCAGACCCAGAGGTCATAGATTTTATAATTTTGATAGAGGGTTTCATGGACATCATGATCATGCATTTAGATTTTCTCAAATATATTTGGAAGTAGAAAAAAAAACCTTTCTATTTTGAAATACAGGTTTACTATTTGGTCAACACGCAGGGCCATGAAATTCACAATTAGAGCGAATTACTTTATGGACATCATAGTCATATTTTTGCTTTTAGTTTTTCTTGAACACATAGATTTCTTTTTCGTACATGTTCACTATAGGGTCATATTGGCCCTACCCTAGGACCTGAACCCCTGACCAAGGGGCCATATATTTTTACCTGCGTCGCCAACGGCGAAAGCAGGCTCTAGAGTCGGGTCACTCCGTCCGTCTGTCACGGTCCCGTCCCAATAAGCTTGTCATTGCAACTCCTCTGAAACTACCCAACCAAATTCAACGAAACTTAGTATACATTAAGAACATCATATGTACATGGTAGTTTTGCATGTTGCAGAATTTTGAATCCTCTAAATTTTACAGAATTATGTCCTTCAAACTTAGAAAATCCTCATAAAATGATCTTGTCATTGCAACTCCTCGAAATACCCAACCAAATTCAACGAAATTAGTATACAGTAAGAAACATCATATGCAGTTGTGCATATTAGCAGGAAATATTGAATCCTGCTAAAATATTACGGAGTAATGCCCTTCAAACTTAGAAAATTTGTGAAAATCCTCATAAATTATCTTTGTCATCGCAACTCTCTCAAACTATCCAACCAATTCAATGAAACTTGGTATAACAGTAAGAAACATCATATGTAGTTGTGCATATTACAGGAAAATATGATCTCTAAATTTTATGGAAGTTATGCCCCCTTCAAACTTAGAAAATTTGCAAAAAGCTCATAATGACATGATCCTTTGAACTAAACATATTTCAAAAAATCATCATATATTAGCTTATCATTCAGCTTATTTCAGAAATTCATATGGTTTTAAGGGATTTAATACCATGCTGAACTGACAGAATTTTTTTTATTACAAAATTTTATAAATGATATACTGTAGAAGGCACAAATATTCGTCATGGATAAATTTCTTAATTTCGTTGGTAGCATAAATCAACGAACATTACACCCATGACGAATTTTTAATCCAACTGTTGATAAATACAGAGCGGTCTGAAATGACGAAATTAAATCTGACGAAATTTTTTGGGGAATCAAAACAACGAAATTTTAACCCTACGAAATATTTGTGCTTCTACAGTAGCTCGAGAGCGACGCAGGTCCAGACATCATTAGGTCTCACTTGTTACAGTTTAAACCCCTACGGCTCACGGACGTCATGACAATGATTTAGTTTTTCTAAAAACAATATATGAAAGTAGTGAAGGGGATTTTAGGGCTTTGAACCTGGGCCATCAATTTTACAATAGAGTAGTGGCTTCATGAACATTATTATACAGTTATTAATGATCTGATCAGTCAATAACCGGAATATTTTTCGACCGAGTACTGGAACAGCTCAATGCACGTTTTATTGCCCGAGGCGGCCAGCCGAGGGCAATAGAACGTGCATTGAGCTGTTCCAAATACCTCGGGAAAAATATTCCGGTCTATTGACTGATCAGACAGTAAATAACTGTTTTATTACCTAATACATGTATATGTTTGATAGTGCTTAATTTTTAACGTGGAAAAGTATATGTAAATGCATTTTAAATCATTACATTGCTACTACTATGACGTCATTTGAAGTCTATTGCGCATTACGTTGCGTTACGAACGTCATAGTTAGCAATGCATCAGATTCCCTCAATATTGGCCGGTCAATAGATCGCCGGTCCAAAATTCCAATTAAGCATTGAATTCTTATTTTTGATGTCGTCGGTGGTAATAACAGCACCTGGCCGTGCCAACAAATTGAATACCGCGCGTTGTAGCGGTATGATAATTTGTTGGCACGCCAGGTGCTGTTATACCACCGACGACATCCAAAAATAAGAATTCAATGCTTTATTTACATTCCTCAATTTTATTTTTATAAATGTTAGATTTTATTTATTTTAATTCAAAATTTGGGCCTTTCAAACTGGTGTGGTCGCAATAAAAGGAAGCCCGAAATCAGCCGTTGTACTACTACATAAATATAGTGCATTTGGATATTACTTATCTTCAAATTAAACATTGAAATTAGTGCTGGAGGTTTCATCCATCTTTTATTAATTTCTATTACTACATATACATATAGCAGATTTACAAGTACAGAATGTATAGTGTTCCGAGATGAGTGTATTCATACGCTTGTGATTCGGTTTAGAGTGGTGTATAAGGAATTTGAGATGCTCTTCATTTCCAGTGCATTTCAATGATGAAAAATACACTGAATGTAAATATAAACTATTGACCGGCTGTTCAATAGTCACACAAAATAGCTAGAAATATTTAATATGTAATAAAACAACAAAACCCCTTCAATTAGGTAATAAACCCATATATTATACAGACATTCAAATTAGAAAGAAAATTGGGTGTAAGCAGTTTGCAATCAAGGAAAGGGGAAAACATTAATATAGAGTAGTAATACTGTCCATAGCACATAGCACCTGTTTAGTTAGATATTCCACCGTGAAATTGGTTTTGTAAGATATACCAGTAGTTGAATAGACAAAAACTAATAAAATACTTGTATATTGTCATATAACACATCCATCCAACGATATTTCAGCAAAATATTACCCTGTCCTGAATTAATATGCATTCTTTGAATTCCTTTGCCACTGAAAATATCCACTCATTTATTGTCTCTCCAACCAATTTATACTCGTGGATATCCAGGTTAGAATTAGAAGCGAGGCCCCGTGTCACAGCAGGTATGGCACAATAAAGACCCCTCTTTGCTCAATAACCACAAGTGCCAAGCATACATGTAGGTCTAAATTATGCTCCCTTCACCGGCAATGGTGACAGTCTCAAGTTTCAACAGTATACAATCAATAAATCAACAAAGGAGTAGGCCCACGAAGGGTAGAAATCTGCCCTGTAAAAAGGGTAAAAATAAATGAAATTTCAAGAAATTATTTCTGCAAAAATTATAGCCCATGTATGATAGTTTTTATCAGGTGTGGTAAAAATTTTGGAGTGGAGTTTACATGGTGTATCTAGAAGATTAAATGCCCAAACATCATGAAATATCATAAAATGCAAAGAATTTGGCTTAAAATCGTCACATTTTTTGTGATAAAAAAACGAACAAATTCGTTATAGAGGAGCACAGGCTTGACAAGAAGATGTTTATAAAAATTCGAACCTTCTGGCTCATATTTAAACTGTACAAAAATAAAATAATTGGTCCAAGCCTGTGCTCTATAACAAATTTTCGTTTTTACACACAAACATGTGGCGTTTTAAAATTTTAGATGGGCCCCTTTTTTTTTTTTACATTTTTCTCCATCACTCATTTACTTTAATTACATGTAGGCATGATCTTCCATACCATACGTCCATGAGCAATAGCGGCCGTGTTGTTCTAATTTCCCGATCAAATGTCTGCATATTACGATGACTGTAGCATTTATCTTTTCAGTATGACTTTTTAACCATTTATGAACCATTCTGATATGAATTCCGGGGTTTTGTCTCGCGTCGTTGGGTTTTGGCTACTTTATTTTGGGCTTTGTGGTATTTATGATATCGAGTTTTGTGTATTTCCCCAGCCAGATAACCAGTCAATTAACCTTATTATTGGTCATTCAGTGAAAGAACCAACAAACGTACAATTTTTTTTTAGAATAATAAACCTGATGATAAATGTGTTATCGTGACGTATAGCGGTCTTCCATCCAGGTTGCTTTATTTCTTCTTATATTGTCCACTACACCCCATTCCCGCTCAGGGAAGCTTCGTCCTTAAGTTTAGAATGGGTTCTCTCAGCAGCCGTACGGCATCCGCCGTTCCTGACAACAAACATCGTCGACGTCTTCGAACGAGACCACGTCCTTACATGGACACAGTCCCAGTGCTCTGCATAGGCTCTACTTTAAGTAAGTCTCCCGCCAAACGCAAGTAACCCACTGTAATATCCGGAAATTATCGGTTTGACCATGTTATGTTCTTAAAATAGTATAAACCGGAAGTCAGAAAAATATAGATTCGTGGCGCGAAGCCTTACATGTGTTTACTATTCTGTGCGTGGTGCAACAACACAATAACTGGCGACGAGGATAGTGAATGATGGAAGTAACACTGCCGATATTTCCTCAATTTGACCCGGACACGGACAAAAGTACAGAACGCAGGGCCCCGATGGGACCGATGGATTGGTCGACTAGAAAATTTATTCGTCGCGTTAAAGCTGGTGGATCCAATAGTGGCAGATGGTGAAGAACCAGATGGAAATGCAATTAAAAGCATTGACGACAGGAAAAGGGCACTACTTCTTCACTATGTAGGAGAGAGGACATATGACATATATGAGGCCCAGAAGGGAGATTCTGCTCAAAACTACGCAGGAACCAAAAAGGTACTCAACGATTACTTTCGCCCTAGAAAAAATACTCAAATGGAAATTTACAACTTCCGGTGTTATAGACAGAAAGAGGGACAATCGCTTGACGAATTTGTTACGGAACTTAGGAAACTTGCGAAAGATTGTGAGTTCAATAACACAGATAACGAAATCCTGTCTTAGATCATTCAGAACTGTAAATCCAACCAGTTAAGAAGGAGGGCTTTAAGGGAATCAGATAAGACCCTGGACGAAATAATCCAACTCGGACGAGCTATGGAGATATCAGACACACAGGCAATGGCCATGGAGAGAGTGTAAACAAAGTGCTTAAGAAGTCCCACAATACGCGAACACGCAATCGCCCTAGATCAGATAGAACATTTCATAAACATAAACAAGAAGCTTAAGTTCAAGTGAACAGTGGAAATGTTGTTGGAACTGTGGAGGATCCCCATACCACACAAAAATCGCCATTCCTGCAAAACGGACAGGAATGTCACATAAGTGCAAGAAAAAGGGCCATTTCAAAGATGTGTCAACAAGAAAATACAAAGTCATGAAACTGTTACAGTTAGCAACAATGACAACCAGAGGTGCATAGTAGCGATTCT